>AP025051.1:6500217-6624563 GCA_036186865.1 Eustoma russellianum
ATGTATGTCGATCGATCGACATACCTGAAGCTGAGAGATCGACGTCTCTCAGTTATACGTCGATCGATCGACGTATGCTTAACTGAGAGATCGACGTCTCTCAGATATACGTCAATCGATCTACGTCCCTTGGCTGAGAGTATGACGTGGATCTGAGTGCTTAAATTTTTACCAAGCTTCACATGGATCTCTTGAAGGGCTGATGTAACCTTCATCCGATTTATGAGAGATTTTTCGTCTCGCACATGTTTACATCAATTTTGCTTTGAACTAAAGATATGAAATTTCATCTTAGTCCTTTTAAAACATCTTTTTGTATCATCAAAACATTTTATAAACTAACAAATGTGTTGGTGGAGAAGATGAATGAAAAACGGTTATTCCATTTCTTCCATTGTTTGCTTGATTCATTGTTTTTCTCTCATCGTCTCTACTTGTTCCTCATGCTCAGACGATCAATTCAATCATTCTGAATTGATTATTCAATAATTTGACAGACCAGATCTTCTGTCCAATTATTTTCTTAACCCAACTCCATGCATAAGTTAACACAACATTGTAATATATTATAATGTACATTTTTTTATTGTACACATTGTATGATTGATAATGTCAAAGGAGTTCCTACGCGTGATATTCCACATAAATAGGACAATCATATTTGCCGTGAGTTGAAGTGTTGAACATGATGAAAAGAATCAACACGTGTCGTAATCAAAAGAGGTTAAAATCAAATGAAAAATAAGGATAAGATCAAATCAAGTTAAATTAGGATAGTTAAATTAGGACAGGGACAATAAATCAAATATTGTCAAATATTATATTCCATAGTTAGATGACTACTGTGTACTATAAAGGATCCATGAAAAATATTTTCGTTCAAAACCACAGAACATAGAGCTTCTGTTGTTATTCCTTCTTTCAAAACAAAAGGCTTCTTCCCCTTGCTGCAAACCTTCTTCTCTTTCAATCCATGGATGCTCCGAAGTCAAACGAAACTCAATTCGAGGGCAAGAAAAGCATCACTGCCTTCAACGGCACTCCTTTTCTGCAATGTAATGGAACATGGTATCCACCACCAGTTTATGAAGATATAGTATCGTTTCAAACAAACTTTCAGGCAAAAGATGGAGACGTGGTGCTAGCCACTCTACCCAAATCAGGCACCACTTGGTTAAAGGCTTTGGTCTTTAGCATCGCCAATCGTGACATCTATCCAGTGGACCAAAGCCCTCTGCTTACATCAAATCCTCATTGTAGCGCCCCGACCCGGACAGCGGAATCCGACCCGGTACACCCGTCGTAGCTTACTGAGAAGACTACAAGACGTCTCATCTCTCGAATACACATCATCAATGACGTAAGAGAAATAAGCGCGGAAACATATCCCATAAATCTAAATCATCAAAGCAATACGTCAAAGACAACCTGAATACCCAAATGTATATGGTCGCAGTGTTATGGCCGAAAAAAAAAATATATATATATAGATATATATGTAGACATTGATATACATGTATATATATATAGTAGATATATGTATACATAAATATACCAAATAAGATAATAATGATAATGATAATAAAGAAAAGAGGATAATGACAATAAGGATAACTATAACTAATAGTATTAGAATCACAATAGGAAACCTAAACCAAAACCAAATGGGAAAAAAACCAAATAAACCTATCCTAACTCCCCCCCCATATATACGTATACACACACACACACACGCACGAAAAGTATACGGCAAAAAAAAAAAAAAAAAAAAAAGAGAGAGAGAGAGAGAGAGAGAAGAGAGAAAAGAGAGAAGAAGAAGGGAGGCGAGACCCCGAACCCAAGTTTTAGTCCGTCGGATTTGTTGTGTTATCGTCAATCGAGGTAGGTGCCTCTTCCCCCCTCAAATGGGTACGATCCTTGCATGCTTAGATGATATTTTATGTGATTCTCTGTTTTTATTTTTATTTTATTTGCTCAAAATATTGATTGTATTCGTTTATATTTGGGGAAGCATGAGGTAACTCTGTAATTGCTGCTATTTGCTCGTATGAATGTGAATTTGATGATATGATTTGATTAGGGCGGAAATACTTTTGATTTAACCCAAAAGATTAGGGATTTGACTAGTTAGGAATGCTTAAAATTTAGTTTTGGCCTTGTAATAGACTCATATAGCCTGGAAATAGGGAAAATTTGAGTCGGGAGTCGAAAACGCCGCCGGAATGGCAGCGCGTGAGACGCACGCGCCGCTGGAGGCAGCCGCGAGTGGTCCTCACGCGCGGGCGTGGCTCACACGCGCCGGCAGCGTTAAAAAAAAAAAAAAAAAAAAAAAAAAAAAAAAAAGTTGGCAGCGAAACGGGCTGGAGGCGAGACGGGCAGGCCTGCCAGCGCAAGGCGGGCCGGACCCTAACGGGCCGGCAGGCTGACTGCAGCACCGGGCCCAATTTGCGTTAATTAAAAAAAAAAAAAAAAAAAAAAAAAAACCGGGCGGCCGGCCAACGGGCCGGGCCGGATGGCCAGCGGGCCGGACCCGAAGGCAGGCCGGCCCAATTCTCATATATATTAAAAAAAAAAAAAAAGGGGGGGGGAATAGCGGAGCGGGCCGGGGACCGCGGGCCAGGCCAGATAAGATGGCGGGCCGGGTCTGACCCGGCCAGTAAAGGTAAATTATGTTTTAATTTAATAAATTGATTTCTAGAAATTAGAAAATAATAAATAAATCATTTTAAATATCAGAAAAATATAATTAAATATCAGAAAATTCCAAATAAATTCCAGAAAATATAAAAGGTTAAGATTAAGTTATTTCCACTTAATTTCTGAATTTTGATAAATGTAAGTAATTAAAATAATTATTAATAATAGAATTAAATAAGGAAAAATTAGTAGAAAATTCTAGAAAATTAGTACAAGCTAAGGAAAAATAAAAGGAATGCTAACTAACCACTTTCCAATATTCGTAAATTTTATGAAGCCAAATATTGAGTGTCGGAGTTGGTGAGGATGGGCGTACGGGCCCCAGACGACTAGTGTTGAGTGCCGGAGTTGGTGAGGATGGGCGTACGGGCCCCAGGCGATCTTGTTGTTGCATTCATGGCACGTGCATTGCATTGGGAGTGGGCTGAGATGCACGGGTCTCAGACGCTCGAGTGAAGAGGACCATGGTGTACGGGCCATGAGTATGTGATTATGATGGACCATGGTGTACGGGCCATGAGTATGTGATGATGATGGATCATGGTGTACGGGCCATGGATACTTGGTTATGGTGGATCGTGGTGCACGGGCCACGGGCATCGGTTGGGGTGGATCGTGGTGCACGGGCCACGGGCATCCGCAAGGGTGGATTGTAGTGCACGGGCTACAGGCATCCTGTCAATCCCGGGATCATGCATTGCATATAGGTCTAGGGCATATTGCATGACATGATTCTTGTTGCGTGTGACACGTTAATTGAGCATGCATCACGTACTTGCGCATTTTTATGTGGAGTGACTTATTTACCGCATTTACTTTATCTTATGCATGTTATCTTATATTTATGTGCTATGTGTTATATCATGCTTATGTGCTATGTGGCTATATCATTTTGGTATGTACGTTTTGTATTTGTTTGAGGCGGGCATCTACTGGGTGATTTCTGTCACTCACCCCTACTTCCCAGGTGAGCCGGATGAGGACTACGAGCATATCTTCGTTGAGGACGGGACGGACATAGCGGAGTGGGCTGGTTGAGAGCTGCGGCTAGGATATGAGGGGACGCTGCAGTTGTTTTGTTCTTATTTATGTTTTGAGGATTTTCACACACTACTTTACTATTTTATTTCCAGAGTTTTATTTAGCAATGTAATGACGATTATTGGGGTTTAATATATGTTATGGATTACGTTTCCGCGAAAAAATTTCTACGTCATTTTGACAAGTAAGAGATTGATTTGACGCTTTGTATTCTCCTTAGTGAGGTACGGCGGGTGCACTGTTCCCGAGGCTAGGGCTCGGGAGCGGGGCGCTACAGGTGGTATCAGAGACAGGTTTCAGATCCGCCTCGGAAACGCAGGAGTAACTAGAACACTTAGACATAAGCTACGATTTTGCCCCTAATAAACAGAGTAGACTTAAGAAATGATTCTAGACCTAAGCTATGATCGGGTTATGGGAGGTGTGTGCCGATGGTGAGCTTTTCTGTTTAATATTCGATCTATCTGCATTACACCCTTCAACTTCTTACTGACTAATTTGATTTCGTCTCGTGAACTCGGATTTCAGAAAATGCCTCCACGACGTGATCCGGCTGGTAACAACGGCGATGATCAACAGGGTCAGGGGGCCATTCCCCAGGTACTGGCAGATGCGCTGGCCACTCTGACTGCCTTGGTGGCCCAGCAACAGGCGCAGATGGCTCACCTGCAACAACAGCAGGAGCAACTGCAGCAACAGCAGCAGCAGCAACCGCCACAAACACCACCACCACCACCACCGCCACCACCACCAACCCAGGGGCTTCGATTCTTTTACCGGGAGATGCAGCACTCCCGGATACCTATGTTCAGGGGTACTACCCGACCAGAGGAGGCAGAGATTTGGCTCAAGAATGTATCCGAGCAGTTGAGGTTGTTAGAGGTTCCGGATAACTTGAAAGTGGATGTGGTGGTACCATTCTTGGAGGGCGATGCAGAGCGATGGTGGCAGGGTGTGAAACGCAGACGGACCACACCACCGACTTGGACCCAGTTTAGGGAGGAGTATAAGAGGCACTACGTTCCCGAGAGTGCCATTCAGAGGAGGATGACAGAGTTTCAGCTCCTGACCCAAGGATCCATGACTGTTGATGAGTATTCTGAGAGATTCCATGCACTTGGGAGATACATGCCTGCCACCATGGACGACGAGAAGGCTAAGATGTTGAAATTCGAGACGGGTTTTGAACTCACGCATTCAATCACTGATTATATGTGCCCAGCCTACCACTTTCGAGGGATTGTTAGAGGTGTGTCGTAAGGTCGAGGGTGACCTTGCGAGGGTTGCATCGGCCGACAGGGCCAAAAGATCGCGGGAGGAGTTCCGTTCAGGGAGATCAGGGAGATGGTTAAAGATTCCGCGCCGACATCCGACCGGGCGATTCTCCAGGCCACCACAGCAGGGTCAAGGATCGGCGACTCGGCCACTGATGATCGAGGGTGCTACAGCGACGGCAGCGCAGCCACTCAGGGCGGTTGGACCGCCACCCCCGCCATGTGCTCAGTGTGGTCGTCCTCATAGGGGACCGTGTTGGAGAGCTCAGCAGGTTTGCTACAATTGCGGCAAACAAGGACATTATGCTAGAGAGTGCCCTACACCGGCACAAGCACCCCTGCCACAGGATCAGACGCAGCAGAGAGGAAAAGGAAAGACCAACGCACGAGTGCATGTCATGACAGATGCAGAGCTACAGGAGGTCGGAGACGTAGTCACCGGTACGTTTAAATTTAAGCAATTATTATTTTAAAATCTTGAACATATATTTTCTCCTTGTTTTGATGGTTTGTGCTATGTGCATAACTATGAACTTGATAGGGGAAATATTAATTAACCAAGTCCCAGCATACGTTCTATTCGATAGTGGTGCTAGCCACTCATTCGTTGCTAGGAGATTTGCCAAAAACCTAGGTACTCTACCAGAACGGCTAGAGATTCCATACCGTGTTCAAGCCGCCGGGGATCAAGTGTTAGTATCACATTATCAGTACAAGGATTGCCCGTTGGAGATTAATGAGCTTGAGTTCTCCGCCACCCTGATTCCGATCCAAATGCAGGATTTCGATATCATTCTAGGCATGGATTTCATGGCGAGATATAGTGCTAATATCGACTGCCGCCAGAGACAGGTCAGTATGCAGACACTAGATAAGAGAGAGACCATCTTCCAGGGGGATGTCAAATTGAAGAAGTCCTCCAGGAAAATCTATATCACCGCAGCACAGGCTTCTCGAGCGTTACAGAAAGGAGCTGAGGGTTTCCTTGTATACGCTCTAAATGCCAGTGCTGAGACACCATCGATTGAGGATATTCCAGTGGTACGAGATTTTAAGGATGTCTTTCCCGACGAGTTACCAGGGTTGCCACCGAGCAGAGAAGTGGAATTCGAGATCGATCTCGTGCCTGGGGCAGAGCCGATCTCGAAGGCACCATATAGGATGGCACCAGCAGAGTTAAAAGAACTTAAGGAGCAGTTGCAGGAGCTACTGGACAGAAAATTTATTAGGCCTAGTGTTTCGCCCTGGGGAGCACCAGTATTGTTCGTGAAGAAAAAAGACGGTACTATAAGACTATGTATCGATTATCGTGAGCTGAACAAGATCACAATAAAGAATAAATACCCACTACCAAGGATCGACGACCTATTTGATCAATTGAAGGGTGCCAGGGTATTCTCGAAGATTGACCTGCGATCAGGCTACCATCAGCTAAGGATTAAGGCAGAAGACATAGCAAAGACTGCGTTCCGCACTCGATATGGGCACTACGAGTTTCTTGTAATGCCCTTTGGACTGACAAATGCACCTGCGGCTTTCATGGATCTGATGAACACAGTATTCAGGGAGCAGTTGGACCATTTTGTGGTGGTGTTCATCGATGACATCTTGGTGTACTCGCCTAATGAGGAGACTCATGTTGAACACTTGCGGGAGGTATTGGAGACTCTCAGAAAGAAGAAGTTGTACGCTAAGTTCAGTAAGTGCGAATTCTGGTTGAAGAGTGTGACCTTCTTGGGCCACGTAATTTCCGAGGAAGGTATTTCGGTTGACCCAAAGAAGATAGAGGCGATCACAGAATGGCCACGACCTACTAACGTCACTGAGGTACGCAGCTTCCTTGGCCTTGCCGGATATTATCGCAAGTTTGTCGAAGGATTTTCGAGAATTGCAGCGCCACTGAGTCGACTGACTCAAAAGAAGACTAAGTTTGTATGGACCTCCGAGTGTGAGAGAAGCTTTGCAGAGTTGAAGCAGAAATTGACGACGGCACCAGTGTTGGCGCAACCCTCCGGCACTGAAGGATTTGTCATCTACAGCGACGCCTCGAAGAATGGGCTAGGTATATGTATATAAAGTTTTAAGTTACCCTCATGTACATATTAACTTTAGCCTAACACTTTCGTCGCAGGATGCGTGTTAATGCAAGGAGGTAGGGTTATCGCATACGCATCGAGACAGTTGAAGCAATATGAGCAAAATTACCCGACCCATGATCTGGAGTTAGCAGCGGTGGTGTTTGCGCTAAAGATTTGGCGTCATTACTTATATGGTGTGAAGTGCGAGGTCTTTACCGATCATAAGAGCTTGAAATATTTGTTCACACAGAAAGAATTGAATATGCATCAGAGGAGATGGCTGGAGCTACTGAAGGACTACGACCTAACAATTAATTATCATCCGGGGAAGGCAAACCGAGTTGCTGATGCCTTGAGTAGAAAGTCTAATCACGCCAGACAGACACCACTGGAGAAAGAGATGGCAGAGTTTGATCTCGACATTGTTGATTCCACTGCTAACGTTCTGGCGGCCTTAGTCATTACACCATCTCTGGTGGAGCGAATCAAAGAGGCGCAAAAGGAGGATGTGACGCTTAGTGATGTCCGCGATAGGATGTTGACTAACCTAATTGAGGGCTTCCAAATACATGACGATGGCAGTATTTGGTACCAAGGAAGGTTGTGCGTGCCTGATGATGAGGAGCTAAGGAGGGAATTGCTGAAGGAGGCACACAATTCGAAGTTGTCGATTCACCCCGGTGCTACGAAGATGTATAATGATCTAAAGAAACACTACTGGTGGAGTGGGATGAAAAGACACATTGCTGAGTTCATTGAAAGATGCCTCGTTTGTCAGCAGGTTAAGGCAGAGCATCAGAGGCCGGGAGGTTTGATGTTGCCGTTAGAGATACCGGAATGGAAGTGGGAGCATGTGACGATGGACTTTGTAGCAGGACTTCCTAAAACCAGAAATGGTAACGACATGATCTGGGTGATTGTTGATCGATTGACGAAGACTGCTCACTTTCTACCCGTGCCTAGTAATGTGACCGTGGAAAGACTGGTGACGCTATATATTGATGATGTGGTTAGCCTACATGGAGTCCCAGTCAGTATCGTCTCAGACCGTGACTCGAAGTTCACCTCTCGCTTCTGGTCAGCTTGTCAAAAAAGGTTGGGGACAGAGCTGCGACTGAGTACCGCTTTTCATCCACAGACAGACGGGCAGTCTGAGAGGACCATTCAGACCTTAGAGGACATGTTGAGAGCGTGCGCATTGGACTTCAAGGGGAACTGGGACGGTATGGTCAAGCTCATTGAATTCTCTTACAACAACAGTCATCACAGTGCCATCGGCATGGCACCCTTTGAAGCGCTCTATGGACGTAAGTGCAGGTCTCCTGTTCATTGGGATGAGGTTGGCGAGCGTGCTATCACCGGCCCTGAGATGGTTGAGCAGACTAGAGAGAAAGTAAAATTGATACGAGATAGACTAAAGGTTGCTCAAGACAGAAGCAAGAGCTGGGCCGATTCGAAACGACGTCCCCTGGAGTTCGACGTGGGCGAGAAGGTTTACTTGAGGGTGTCACCTATGAAGGGGGTTTCGCGGTTTGGTATAAAGGGTAAACTGAAGCCTCGCTACATTGGTCCATACGAGGTGCTCGAGAAGGTTGGTACCTTGGCCTACCGACTGGCATTACCCCCTGCCTTGGCTCAGGTTCACAACATATTCCACGTCTCCCAGTTGAGGAAGTATGTTCCAGACCCGAGCCATGTTCTGGATGCGCCACCGTTGAGGATCCGACCTGACATTACATATGAGGAGACTCCTATTAGGATAGTGGATCGCAAGGACCAAGTGTTGAGACATCGAGTCATCCCTTATGTCAAAGTGCAGTGGACCAACCACACCGAGCGCGAGGCGACTTGGGAGCTTGAGGAGCAAATGCGAGAGAGGTATCCACAGCTTTTCGAATAAGGTACGTCAAGTTTCGAGGACGAAACTTTTTGTAAGGTGGGTAGGATGTTATGGCCGAAAAAAAAATATATATATATAGATATATATGTAGACATTGATATACATGTATATATATATAGTAGATATATGTATACATAAATATACCAAATAAGATAATAATGATAATGATAATAAAGAAAAGAGGATAATGACAATAAGGATAACTATAACTAATAGTATTAGAATCACAATAGGAAACCTAAACCAAAACCAAATGGGAAAAAAACCAAATAAACCTATCCTAACTCCCCCCCCATATATACGTATACACACACACACACACGCACGAAAAGTATACGGCAAAAAAAAAAAAAAAAAAAGAGAGAGAGAGAGAGAGAGAGAGAAGAGAGAAAAGAGAGAAGAAGAAGGGAGGCGAGACCCCGAACCCAAGTTTTAGTCCGTCGGATTTGTTGTGTTATCGTCAATCGAGGTAGGTGCCTCTTCCCCCCTCAAATGGGTACGATCCTTGCATGCTTAGATGATATTTTATGTGATTCTCTGTTTTTATTTTTATTTTATTTGCTCAAAATATTGATTGTATTCGTTTATATTTGGGGAAGCATGAGGTAACTCTGTAATTGCTGCTATTTGCTCGTATGAATGTGAATTTGATGATATGATTTGATTAGGGCGGAAATACTTTTGATTTAACCCAAAAGATTAGGGATTTGACTAGTTAGGAATGCTTAAAATTTAGTTTTGGCCTTGTAATAGACTCATATAGCCTGGAAATAGGGAAAATTTGAGTCGGGAGTCGAAAACGCCGCCGGAATGGCAGCGCGTGAGACGCACGCGCCGCTGGAGGCAGCCGCGAGTGGTCCTCACGCGCGGGCGTGGCTCACACGCGCCGGCAGCGTTAAAAAAAAAAAAAAAAAAAAAAAAGTTGGCAGCGAAACGGGCTGGAGGCGAGACGGGCAGGCCTGCCAGCGCAAGGCGGGCCGGACCCTAACGGGCCGGCAGGCTGACTGCAGCACCGGGCCCAATTTGCGTTAATTAAAAAAAAAAAAAAAAAAAAAAAAAAACCGGGCGGCCGGCCAACGGGCCGGGCCGGATGGCCAGCGGGCCGGACCCGAAGGCAGGCCGGCCCAATTCTCATATATATTAAAAAAAAAAAAAAAAAAAAAAGGGGGGGAATAGCGGAGCGGGCCGGGGACCGCGGGCCAGGCCAGATAAGATGGCGGGCCGGGTCTGACCCGGCCAGTAAAGGTAAATTATGTTTTAATTTAATAAATTGATTTCTGGAAATTAGAAAATAATAAATAAATCATTTTAAATATCAGAAAAATATAATTAAATATCAGAAAATTCCAAATAAATTCCAGAAAATATAAAAGGTTAAGATTAAGTTATTTCCACTTAATTTCTGAATTTTGATAAATGTAAGTAATTAAAATAATTATTAATAAATAGAATTAAATAAGGAAAAATTAGTAGAAAATTCTAGAAAATTAGTACAAGCTAAGGAAAAATAAAAGGAATGCTAACTAACCACTTTCCAATATTCGTAAATTTTATGAAGCCAAATATTGAGTGTCGGAGTTGGTGAGGATGGGCGTACGGGCCCCAGACGACTAGTGTTGAGTGCCGGAGTTGGTGAGGATGGGCGTACGGGCCCCAGGCGATCTTGTTGTTGCATTCATGGCACGTGCATTGCATTGGGAGTGGGCTGAGATGCACGGGTCTCAGACGCTCGAGTGAAGAGGACCATGGTGTACGGGCCATGAGTATGTGATTATGATGGACCATGGTGTACGGGCCATGAGTATGTGATGATGATGGATCATGGTGTACGGGCCATGGATACTTGGTTATGGTGGATCGTGGTGCACGGGCCACGGGCATCGGTTGGGGTGGATCGTGGTGCACGGGCCACGGGCATCCGCAAGGGTGGATTGTAGTGCACGGGCTACAGGCATCCTGTCAATCCCGGGATCATGCATTGCATATAGGTCTAGGGCATATTGCATGACATGATTCTTGTTGCGTGTGACACGTTAATTGAGCATGCATCACGTACTTGCGCATTTTTATGTGGAGTGACTTATTTACCGCATTTACTTTATCTTATGCATGTTATCTTATATTTATGTGCTATGTGTTATATCATGCTTATGTGCTATGTGGCTATATCATTTTGGTATGTACGTTTTGTATTTGTTTGAGGCGGGCATCTACTGGGTGATTTCTGTCACTCACCCCTACTTCCCAGGTGAGCCGGATGAGGACTACGAGCATATCTTCGTTGAGGACGGGACGGACATAGCGGAGTGGGCTGGTTGAGAGCTGCGGCTAGGATATGAGGGGACGCTGCAGTTGTTTTGTTCTTATTTATGTTTTGAGGATTTTCACACACTACTTTACTATTTTATTTCCAGAGTTTTATTTAGCAATGTAATGACGATTATTGGGGTTTAATATATGTTATGGATTACGTTTCCGCGAAAAAATTTCTACGTCATTTTGACAAGTAAGAGATTGATTTGACGCTTTGTATTCTCCTTAGTGAGGTACGGCGGGTGCACTGTTCCCGAGGCTAGGGCTCGGGAGCGGGGCGCTACGCCATCTAAAACCTCCAATGAAATCAAACCAGAATTAACAGAAACTATCTAATCTCTCCACAAGGCCTATGCATCCCATTCTGCCCACTCGCCGTCATCCTCAATGAAAATCATATCATAACTGGGTTCATCTGCAAGATCAAAGGCAGTACCCTTAGCGAAAAACGCTAGCAAGTAACCCGCTTATAAGACATACGGGATCATCACATGGCAAGACATGAGTAATAGATAACTTGAGGGAATTGAGGGGCACATGTCTTGTAATTTTCAAAAATATAAGCGGAACATGTAATAAATCAGGTACAGCAACTTGAAACGCAAGTAAGCAAATCAGTGTCGATCAAATAACATAAACACATATACCATAACGACTCTCGTGATGCATGTCAAATAATGCACTACGCTACACAATCACATATGCATGAGCCATTTCTTTCAAATCAATACAATGCATGTCACAATGTCCGGTTCCTAACTCATTTCCTTGTAACGCACCCCGGCTTATATTTCCATCCCGGTTAACGTTACAAGCTTGTAACGCACCCCGGCTTATATTTCCATCCGGATTAACATCACAGCTCTCGTAAACTCTACAATGCACCTCGGCTTATATTTCCATCCCGATTAACATTGTAGAGGACTTTATACCCTGTAACGCACCCCGGCTTAAATTTCCATCCCGGTTAACGTTACAGTCTTTTGTGCCCTGCAGTGCACCCCGGCTTAAATTTCCATCCCGGTTAACACTGTAGGTCACCTTCGCAAATCAATGCCGAAGCACCTCTCTTTTCAAAAACTTATGCAATGCACGTGCCATGATGCAAGACTCCTTGTTCATTCACATTCCTCAATCACATATGCAATTCACATTCACACGCGCAAGTACAAGTGACACACACAAAGGTATACTATGGAAATATAAGCCGAGGTGCATCATAGAGCATACGAGCTTGTAACGTTAACCGGGATGGAAATATAAGCCGGGGTGCGTTACAAGGAAATGAGTTAGGAACCGGACATTGTGACATGCATTGCATTGATTTGAAAGAAATGGCTCATGCATATGTGATTGTTTAGCGTAGTGCATTATTTGACATGCATCACGAGAGTCGTTGTGGTATATGTGTTTATGTTATTTGATCGACACTGATTTGCTTACTTGCGTTTCAAGTTGCTGTACCTGATTTATTACATGTTCCGCTTATATTTTTGAAAATTACAAGACATGTGCCCCTCAATTCCCTCAAGTTATCTATTACTCATGTCTTGCCATGTGATGATCCCGTATGTCTTATAAGCGGGTTACTTGCTAGCGTTTTTCGCTAAGGGTACTGCCTTTGATCTTGCAGATGAACCCAGTTATGATATGATTTTCATTGAGGATGACGGCGAGTGGGCAGAATGGGATGCATAGGCCTTGTGGAGAGATTAGATTAGATAGTTTCTGTTAATTCTGGTTTGATTTCATTGGAGGTTTTAGATGGCTGCGACCATATACATTTGGGTATTCAGGTTGTCTTTGACGTATTGCTTTGATGATTTAGATTTATGGGATATGTTTCCGCGCTTATTTCTCTTACGTCATTGATGATGTGTATTCGAGAGATGAGACGTCTTGTAGTCTTCTCAGTAAGCTACAACGGGTGTACCGGGTCGGATTCCGCTGTCCGGGTCGGGGCGCTACAGGTGGTATCAGAGACTAGGCTTCAGATCTGCCTCGAAGACCTAGGTTATGTCATATAGAGTCTTAAGCTAAGATTTTGACTTTAAGTTGATCCATAGGTCTAAGTATATGATCTTAGACATAAGTTTGATTGGGCTGGGTGTGTGCGAGCACGATAAGAATTTAATTGATCAGCTTTGTACTCTTTTAGTTTACGAGTTCCGTACTGTACAACGCATATGGGCTTTCAGGATTCTCTTTGGAATTACTGAATGATGATCAGCGTTGATTGTACAGACAATACCTCCCAGAAGAGAAAACCAGGGAAATTGTGGCAATGGAAATGAGAACCCATAGCCACCACAAATGGTAATGCCTCAAGCTTTGATGGACGCCATAACGGTGATTGCGCAAAGTGTTGCGCGACAACATCAGCAGCCACATGTCCCACCACCAACGCACTCGGACTTGTCTACAAGTGGATGCGAAGGAGTGGTGGCATAGCAAAACTGACACCGTCGATCACTTGAATCAAACTTTAGAATGAGATCAAGAGGTTTTTCGTGCTGATTTTAGGATCTTCAGAGCATGACTTTGGGGATGCATGGCAGAAATGTAGAATTAGGCCACGATACTAGAAAATAAGTTACGATTTTGCCTCTAAGTCACAATCTTAGACACAGGTGATGATTTGAACATAAGGCGATGATCATGAACATAGGTACTGATCTCAGTTATAAGCGATGATTCTGAACATAAGTCACGATCTTATACTTAAGTAACGATTATGAGTTTAGGCATAAGTACGAAATTAGTAATAAGTGTTGATTTTGTACAAATTATGATTTGAAGATAAGACGCGATCTTAGGAGTAAGAATGATGATGCTAAGAACGATCCTAGAGATAAGTTATGATCCTAAACTATAGGGGGCCAACGGTTTTGGACGCACGTACATCTAAGATACCCCATACAATTCTCCCTTATCTAAGGATGATCACAACTCTCTAAGCCGTGATCTTAGTAACCCTAGTTGAACAGTATATAATTGATTTGAATGAATTACGATGTCAATCAGAACATCTTAGTACAAACCTTAGATCCATATTACCGGGTCAGACAGTAACTCGGGTTCCCTTACCATAATTGTAATATAACACCTGACACCACTAGGGTAAACTAGAGAAGGTCTATATTCTTACCTGGACGGTAATACCATAGTAGGCTTAGGACTAAGTTGGGACCATAGCTACTAAGAAATGATAGTAATAGTGGAGTAAATACTAAGGGAGGATTTATAGTAGCATGACAGAAATTAAGCAACGATTTATAAGCATTACGATCAGTAGAGTTAGTGAAAGATACTGTCAATGGAGTTTATAGTTTACAATTAAAATGTCCAATTTAGAATTACCAAAATAGGCCGATCATATTAGTCTTATTAGCAATATTGGTCGGCAGTGGCATACAAGAACCCACTATATTATACACCTTGGAACGATAAAGTGTCACGAAATCTTTAGCGAAGTGATGAACCCCTAGAAACATAGAGTTACTTGGCTTGAGTCGAGTAGGCTTGAAATTGCAAGGAAGCAAGCATGAACAAGTAATAATGGCTGTTCAGGTGAGATTAACTGAATTAGAATTAGCGGATAAAATAACCCAGTAAAGAGTGCGACGGATTAGTGTGGCGCACAGAAGTACGGTAAATGAGAATACCTTAAGACGAATAATATTGAGTTGCCATGCTAGGATTCGAGTGTCTCAGCTAAAGATGTTATCATGAGTAGACGAACATTAGACCTATAAGTTACAGTATTTAGAAAGATTTACCCCTGACCGTAAGAGTGGATTATAGAAACTATACGAAGTATGGATAAATATGTTTCAAGCGGTTAAATATTTATACATGAGCACGTACACCAAGATATACCCTATATTTCAAAGATTTTTCAATTTTTTTAACTAGCTTGCTTATTTATAGTATGCTACCTTAACCATGTTATAACTTCTTCCGTATTCGTATTCCAACCTGATGGAATTTCAACTACTATTGACAACCTGTGAAAAAAAAAAGATACATTTTAAAATGTTGATGATTTGAGGAGCAATATGTATATATATATTTTTTTATTATTATTTCATAAATTTTTGTTTAGCTAAGCTTATTTTGTTAAAATAATTTGAGTTGTCGACTATTGAGATTGCAAGCATTTTATTGTTTGGGATTATCAGCCGCTTGCCATGAAGTTACCTGATTTTGAGAAACAAAAAAAAAAATAGTTTCAAAACATACATTTTTTTGAGAAAGAGATATACCATTTCTAAATTGTTTTATGAAACGTTATGTCATTGAGTTTCAAATGGTTTTAAGGAGGTCTTACCTGAAACGGTTTTGTGAGTAGGTTATACTCATATATTTTTTTCCTTGTTTGAGACACTCGTGCAAACAAGTTAGTCATTCCTTTTATAAGAGGTCACGCGAAACAATACCCGCGAGAACGGGTTTATAATACTTTAGCTCGCATGTTTACAAAAAAAAATTTAGAGATACTGTATAAATAGTTAAAGCTATATTTTGAATTATAGTCTCTTAAACTACATTTTACAAAAAAAAAAGAAGCATGTCCATACATATATTTTGTATACTAGGCTTATGACGGTATCTCTGAGAAATTAAGAGCATGATCATAGAGCTAGTTGGTAAGTATATAGGAACTGCTTTTGAGGACTTAGTCGTGTTAAGGAGAGGTAACGATTACCATCCTAGCATACACAAGGATGTTAGTATGATTGAGCATCTGAGTGATAAATCATATGTGATAAGTTTATGAAGCGGGTATAATAGGTTGCAATAAGTTGGGTGAAACATGCCAAGTGGTGTAAGTGGAAGATTGTAAACACTCATTATCGAGGACTAAGTAAGGACTGAATCGTATAAGGATTAGGTCCCTTTGAGAGACGTTAGTATTGACTAAATTAAATCGTACTGGAGTACATTGTATTTCGAAAAAAAAATATATATATATGGCTTCAGGGATGAGTCTAGTGAGCAGAGCGTAAGTTAAAGATTGGGCTACACCTAAGAACTGACTTTAGAGGGTTGTTCATGATAACCAATATAAGTACGATATAACCCGACGATTAAGTTATGAAGCCATTATAATGACGGTAACCTTAAGGTTGATTCGAGAACTATACGAGAATAAGTTACGATCTATCGGACGGAGGACAATGGATTTAAAGAGTACATTGTGTATATACATACTGAATGATTTGAGAACTTAGTCCTGTACCGAGGAAGTGAAATGAGTATCATATCGAAATACGCAATGAATACTGATTTTGGGTCATGACCTAAGTAAATGATTTATGAAGGGCTATACTAAGTCATTAATTTCGTAACGCACAAGTTTCGAGGACGAAACTTTTTGTAAGGGGGTGGAATGTTACGCCCCGCACCCTCCGTAGGATAATTAAAAGACAAAGAAAGAATTAAAAGGAAATTAATGACGGTCAACGGTAACAAATTAGGAATTAATAGGAGGATTAATTAGAAATTAATGAGAGATTAAATATTAGAATTAAATAGCATTTAATTCTAGAATTAAATAATAAAGGTTTATCTTTTAAGATAAATAAGATAATAGATATAATTTAGAAACATCAAACTTTACCCTAAATCCTTATTAAAACTGACAACGTCAGTTTTTCCTTCTCTCATTCACCACGACGCAAATCTTCTTCCTCTCATAGGCGACTCTGAAGGACCTTGCGACCCTAGGAGAAGAATCTCTCCAGAAAGCCATCCAATCCTCCTCCGTTCTTCAATCCGTCTTCGAGTAATCAAAGGCAAGTAATCTGTTTATAAGTTCCTACGATTTGCGAAAGAAAAATGGCCTATTTCGTTATCAATTTGGATCACCATGCAGTAGATTTGTTCTTGATTATTTGTATACGATTTATGTGATTTGTTTTCGTGATTTGGCCAATGTATATGGAAAAGCTTTTGTTGATGTTGTTGATTATGTGGAATCATGCACATCCCTATCCCTTGGATCCCCTCTTGATGTGATTGTGTGTTTGCGTGGGTTTGAGGGGGGAAAGGTGGGATTTTTGGCTTGATGTGGTTGATGAATGCACGTTTTAGGATTGAATCATTGTTGGTAAGTTGCGTAGCGTTGAATCTGCAGTTTAAGTCTGTGATTTCAGCAAGGTGTTAGGCTTGGATGGATTGGTATGTGTTGGAGAAATCATGGATTGATGGTTCTGCAGAATTGCAGAGGAAAAATTTTGAGGCTACGCTGACATCGATCGATCGATGTCAGAGATCGATGTCCTCAGAAGGACATCGATCGATCGATGTAGTAGTGGCTGAGAGATCGATGTCCCCAGTTGGACATCGATCGATCGATGTAGGAGTAGGCTGAGAGATCGATGTCCTCAGAAGGACATCGATCGATCGAAGTGAGAGATCGATGTCCTCAGAAGGACATCGATCGATCGAAGTGAGAGATCGATGTCCCCAGTTGGACATCGATCGATCGATGTATAGGGGATGAAGTCCTGAAATTTTGTGGAAAGTAGAGGAAGGAAGGGGGACGTTCGGGGAGCCTTTGGATGACTCTAGTGTCTTCTTAGGACTTGATTAAAGGTAGTCTAAGCCTTGGGAACATGTCCTAGGATGATGAATCAATCTTGGTGATTTCAACGGATTCTCGAATCGGGTTTCAACGGGAATGACGTAGACGGGTTAGGAAATGAACGTACGAGGTGCCTCAAGCTCAAGGAAGGAGAGATGGGGATACTCGCGTAGGTTATGAACTTTAGAATCAAGAGTAAGTGTGGACGAGCTAGTTGAGGGTTAAGTATTGACGGACAAGTTAGTATACCTTTGTGTGTGTCACTTGTACTTGCGCGTGTGAATGTGAATTGCATATGTGATTGAGGAATGTGAATGAACAAGGAGTCTTGCATCATGGCACGTGCATTGCATAAGTTTTTGAAAAGAGAGGTGCTTCGGCATTGATTTGCGAAGGTGACCTACAGTGTTAACCGGGATGGAAATTTAAGCCGGGGTGCACTGCAGGGCACAAAAGACTGTAACGTTAACCGGGATGGAAATTTAAGCCGGGGTGCGTTACAGGGTATAAAGTCCTCTACAATGTTAATCGGGATGGAAATATAAGCCGAGGTGCATTGTAGAGTTTACGAGAGCTGTGATGTTAATCGGGATGGAAATATAAGCCGAGGTGCATCACAGAGCATACGAGCTTGTAACGTTAACCGGGATGGAAATATAAGCCGGGGTGCGTTACAAGGAAATGAGTTAGGAACCGGACATTGTGACATGCATTGCATTGATTTGAAAGAAATGGCTCATGCATATGTGATTGTGTAGCGTAGTGCATTATTTGACATGCATCACGAGAGTCGTTGTGGTATATGTGTTTATGTTATTTGATCGACACTGATTTGTTTACTTGCGTTTCAAGTTGCTGTACCTGATTTATTACATGTTCCGCTTATATTTTTGAAAATTACAAGACATGTGCCCCTCAATTCCCTCAAGTTATCTATTACTCATGTCTTGCCATGTGATGATCCCGTATGTCTTATAAGCGGGTTACTTGCTAGCGTTTTTCGCTAAGGGTACTGCATTTGATCTTGCAGATGAACCCAGTTATGATATGATTTTCATTGAGGATGACGGCGAGTGGGCAGAATGGGATGCATAGGCCTTGTGGAGAGATTAGATTAGATAGTTTCTGTTAATTCTGGTTTGATTTCATTGGAGGTTTTAGATGGCTGCGACCATATACATTTGGGTATTCAGGTTGTCTTTGACGTATTGCTTTGATGATTTAGATTTATGGGATATGTTTCCGCGCTTATTTCTCTTACGTCATTGATGATGTGTATTCGAGAGATGAGACGTCTTGTAGTCTTCTCAGTAAGCTACGACGGGTGTACCGGGTCGGATTCCGCTGTCCGGGTCGGGGCGCTACACTCATCAACTTGTACTTTTCGATTTCCTACTCCACCAGGACAGTGCAGGCCTTCAAGCTGAGGAGAGTCATGAACTCGAACGCACTCGTCCAAGGATCTTCGCCACACACTTACCTTACAAAGAGCTTCCTTGCTCAATCATTGATGCTTCCAAATGCAAGATTATTTATCTTTGTCGAAATCCCTTGGACCAGTTCATCTCCATGTGGCATTTTTACCAAAATCTTGGAGAAGCAAGCTTTACACTCCCTGTGGAAGAGGCTTTTGAGTCGTATTTCGAGGGGGTACACCCTTTTGGTCCCTTTTGGAACCACATGCTGGGATATTGGGATGCAAGCTTGAAAGATCCTGAAAATATACTTTTCTTGAAGTACGAGGATCTGAAAGAAGACATTGTTTACAACGTCAAAAAAATTGCACAGTTTCTTGGATGTCCGTTTACTAAAGATGAAGAGGAGAAGGGCAAGATTGAAGAGATGACGCGACTATGCAGCTTTCAAAGTCTCAAGAACATGGAAGTAAATAAAAATGGGAAATGGTATGGTCAGATCCCGATCAATAACAGCGCGTATTTCAGGAAAGGTGAGGTAGGAGATTGGGTGAAGCACATAAGCCCAGAAATGGTTGGTCGTGTTAACAAAATCATCGCAGAAAAATTTGGTCAACCAGGCTTAACCTTTGATTTCTATGTTGCCAAGGGAATATGATAGGATGCTGGTGTGTGCCCCTTTTTTCCATTAATTTCTTGTAATGTCTGGTTTTAGTTTATTTTTATATGTAATCAGAAAATAACCTTCATGTGTTTCCAACACATGAGTATGGTTGGGTACATCTAACCCTCATGCCTTGCAATGGATGATGGGTATGGTTGTGTTTATCTGACTCTCGTATCCGTCATAGACGGGAGACTCTAAGATAACGAGGGTAATGTTGTTGTATGGTTTTAGTTTACTTTTATCTTGTTGATTGCAATTGCGAGTGCTCCTCATTTCGCCAAACCCCCAGTTTACTCGCTACTGAAAACTCTCAGCCAAAGATTAACCAATCAAGCAATGAGTTTTGGCAGTCGGATGTTAAACAATTTGAAGTCTTGCATCGATCGAATCTTTTATGGAAAAGTTTATCATTTGAATTGATTTTTTCTAGCAGCTGTAAGTGTATGACCAGAATCCTAACTGGAGATATATTTCGGTTAGAATTTTATGGCCTAAATTTTGTACCTTAATTGATGGGAAAAAAAAAAAAAAAAACCCAATAGAAGACATTGTGCAATACTCCTAATTTGCACGAAAGGATGAACGGATACTTATGACAAAGTTTAAAAGGAAAAACCTGGAGAGCATTAAAGCTACAGGGCTTAAGCTTAAAATAAATGTTCGTAGGAATGAAGTGTTGGATTTGATATGCTCATATGTGTAGTGCACAATACGTGTGACTTAAATTACATATCAAATACATGTGGACTTATGTATGTTATATATTATATGTTACTAATATTACGTAATATTTGTATGTGTCCACACGTTAAGTGATCATTTTGGTATATTAGTGGATACGCAGTGTAATCTGAATGGACCCCTAAATGTGTAGACAGTCATACGGTTACAGTCCTTGATGGTAGGACTCATAAAGTCGAGACCGTATTATTAATGACATCTGGTCCACGAGGGACAAGAGCCCACGAATATTCTTCTCGAAGTGTTTTAATTTCATTATATATTAAAGATAGGACATTATCCTATCAAAGATTCATTGTATTTGGAAAAGGCAATTTACAATGTATCTCAAAGATACATTGTAACGTATTTAGACAATGTATCTCAAAGATATTTTGGAGATGTACCATGTATCTCAATTGTTTTACGTGTTACATATTTTGGAGATGGACTTGGAAGTTTGAAATTGATGAAGTGCTTTGCAAACTTTATTTTGAAAGTTCATATCCTTCCGGTACTTTGCATTTGCGCACATATATATATTTATATACAAAGCACTTTTAAGAAGAAAACTCGCAATTTACAATATATCTCAAAGATACATTGTAATGTACCATGTATCTCAATTGTTTTACATACTATATATATATGTGGCGCGCGCGTGCGCGTGCGCGCGCATGCATATTACATATTTTGGAGATGTGGACTTGGAAGTTTGAAAGTGATGAAGTGCTTTGCAAACTTTATTTTGAAAGTTCAGATCCTTCCGTACTTTGCATTTGCGCACATATATATATTTATATACAAAGCACTTTCGAGAGAAGAAAACACGCTACCTAACCTTTCCATCGGGTAAAGTAGCGGTGGTAGTTAAGACTACATCCGGGAATCAACTGCCGGTGGGTTCGTGCATTCCTTGGAAGACACAGGTGTCCCACATGCCGGAACTACTTCAGCGTTATCAATGGAGCAAGGTACACTTCCGCATTTATTTACTTTGCTTTTGTGTTTTCTTAAGCGATCCTCGGGTAATGGATTTACCATGTAAATTCCAACAAGTGGTATCAGAGCAAGCTTAATGAGAACACCACGATGTTTTTCGTGTTTGTACATATATATGACATTTTACAATGTCAATCCTGTGTCATTCTATTTATGTTTTCAAAATATATTTGCGCAATTTGAACGCATCATTTGCTGCACCATTGATGAAAACAAATTTTAGTGAGAGTGGTATTTGCACAATTGATGAAAATTATTATGAAACTTGACCATAAATATGGCAGGATACATATGCTTTCAGTTTCCAAATAATTTCAGTAGTGTTCAGTGTATTCGTTGTATTTGGTAAATACGTAGAATACCAATATTGTGTTGACATCTGAAGCATATTGATTTTCTTATCTTGCCGAGATTTGGTTGCTTTGTGCATACCCTTTCCAGATACCTTTAGCAAAGCGTTTTTCCTAAATACATATTGAATGGGAGCTTGCTGCTCCTCGAAGCATTTAAGACGGAAAAAAAAGGTTTTTATTTGCAAATATGGAATTACATTCTGATGCATTTAGCATTTGCATATTCACCTCTACATATTTGCATATATTAATATTATCAGTGATTAATCAGTTTGACTGTATGGTTTGACCGATCTCATTTTGACATGCATTATCAATCAAATATATTTGCTTGTAATAGATGAATAATGAAGTTGTGATAAATACATCGTGCACATGGTTTTGTCTTAGAAAATCGGTTCTTAAGCGAGACCGTCTACGGATAGTGACTATACCGGTGGCCTGAGAATTATGTGGAATGGCAATATTGTCTAGATTAGTGGGTATTGCCGAATCGGTTCACTTCAGACCTTCATAAAGTTTCATCATTCAGTTATGTCACAAGCGGCATTGATTGATAAATCTTCATTGATCTTAAGAATTATTAATGGGTGTTATTTTCTTGATTTTGAGAATTTAAGCGGCGTCTCAAAATTTGAAGAAAATGCAAGGGTTCAAGCAGGCGTACGTCTGATGCGTACATTACGGTCAAACATAAATCTTCATTGATAAACTGCAATGATGTATAGAACCATAAGGATACGTATCTTAGCAAATGTATGGCTTTAATATGATCCCCTTAAAGTGCGGCAATCATATCATCGCATGTGCATTCGTTAAGTTTGTGACAGGTGTGTATGTGCTTCGCACAACTATTAGTCGGTCCAAAGGAAGACGTAGTTGTCGAAGTCTCATACATCACATCGTAGTAATTGAAAAAGTCCGGCGATAATAAGGAAATATGTGACTAGTTCATCGGCTCAAAGGAAGGTGACTACTTTACGTATGGTGTATCGTTGCATCAATTTCTACACCCCAATTGTTGGACAATGTTAAGGAGACTCCAAAGAGCACTTAACATTGAAAGATTTTTGGGAGATGGAAGTGTTCTATACTGAGATATACTGGATACGGATGATGATGATGATGATGATGATGGAAGTGTTCTATACTTGATTTGAATTTCAGTTATATTGCAGTTGATATTGACTTGTGTTGTTTTGTTCTTCGGTTTTTCACGAGGGTACAAATTTTATGATCCCACTAGCAGAACTACATTTGAGACAAATTCAGCACAGTTCTTTGAGGATATCTCGGTTCCAGGGGAAATTGGTGGTTTGCATCAGCAGATCACTGAATTAGATGAAGATCGTTCTGATAGTCTAAATATGTGAATCGAACCAATCATTGGTGAGATTCTACTAAGGACACACGCACACATCTAACGATCTAATCCTTAGTAGTTTTGGTCCGTAGGAACATATGGAAATCGTTTCTGATGGACGAGGAACTACTGATGCAGTTGAGGAACCATCAATACCTCAAGAACATGTACCACTAAGATGATCCTCTCGTCTTGAGTTACATCAAATGGATGTTAAAACTGCTTTTCTAAATGGTGACATCGACTAAACCATATACATGGTTCAACCACCTCGTTTTGAAGTGAGAGATCCTAAAAGAATGGTTTGGCGACTTAAGAAATCTATTTGTGGACTAAAACAGTTTTAACAGTGGTATTTTGAGTTCGCACAAGTCATTGTCTCATTCGGTTTTGAGGTAAATCAAGTTGACGAGTGTGTGTACCACAAAGAACAAAACACTACATACTGACGTATCGAAAATCTGAAAAGTTAGAAATCATTGAGTACATAGATTCCGATTCTGGTGGATGCCATGATAGCATGAAGTCCACCAGCAGCTACATCTTTTTGCTGGTAGGAGGCGCTATCTCATGGAAAAGTCATAGCAATTGCTAGTTGCATCATCTACCATGGAAGTCGAGTATGTATCATGCTACCATGCTTCCAGTCAAGCGATATGGCTTTGCAACTTTGTCACAAGGCTGCCTATTGTAGAGACTATTCAGAGACCTCTGGAAGTCTATTGTGGCAATAACTCTGTGGTGCTATATTCAAACAACAACCAGAGTTCGTCTAAGTCGAAACACATAGACATTAAGTATTTGGTTGTTAAAAAGATAATTCAGAATGGTCTGATTTGCATTGAGCACATAGGCACAGATCTTATGGTGGCTGATCACTTAACCAAAGGGGTAATACCTATAGTGTTTCATGGGCATGTGGCTCGTATGGGGATTAGTACAGCCTACGATATTCAGCTTTAGTGGGAGCCTGTTGATTACATTTCATAGTGCTCAATAAAGAATATTGTTTTTCAGACATTCAGTATAATGTACATTACAGTTTAAGTTGTACTGCAGTTTCAGGATTGTACATTATTTGCGACTTTCATTCCGAATTCTGTCGATCTCATTAAGTAGGACCAAGTTAGAAATTGGCATGTATGATCACATAGCATGTAATTTCCACACTACACATCCGTTCTAGCATCCATGTCATTCAGTTAATGTTGGTATTATGATTCATGATTCGGGACCCGTCACCCATAAGTATGGCGACGTATTGCTTGATTCTCTTATTGGCATTGACTGAGTGGACCGGACTAAGTTGATTACACTATTGGCCATTCAGTAAAAGATCTCAAATAAGTAACATAAACATACATAGTCCAAGTGGGAGATTGTTGGATTTGATATGCTCATATGTGTAGTGCACGACACGTGTGACTTAAGTTACATATCAAATACATGTGGACTTATGTATGTTATATATTATATGTTACTAATATTACGTAATATTTGTACGTATTCACACGTTAAGTGATCATTTTGGTATATTAGTGGATACGCAGTGTAATCTAAATGGACCCCTAAATATGTAGACAGTCATACGGTTACAGTCCTTGATGGTAGGACTCGTAAAGTCGAGATCGTATTATTAATGACATCTGGTCCCCGAGGGACAAGAGCCCACGAATATTCTTCTCGAAGTGTTTTAAATTCATTATGTATTAAAGATAGGACATTATCCTATCGAAGATTCATTGTATTTGGAAAAGGCAATTTACAATGTATCTCAAAGATACATTGTAATGTACCATGTATCTCAATTGTTTTACATACTATATATATGTGTGTGGGCGCGTTACATATTTTGGAGATATGGACTTAGAAGTTTGAAAGTGATGAAGTGCTTTGCAAACTTTATTTTGAAAGTTCAGATCCTTCCAGTACTTTGCATTTGCGCACATATATATATTTATACACAAAGCAGTTTTGAGAGAAGAAAACACGCTACCTAACCTTTCCATCGGGTAAAGTAGCGGTGGTAGTTGAGACTACATCGGGAAATCAACTGCCGGTGGGTTCGTGCATTCCTTGGAAGACACAGGTGTCCCACGTGCAGGAACTACTTCAGCATTATCAATGGAGCAAGATACACTTCTGCATATATTTACTTTGCTTTTGTGTTCTCTTAAGCGATCCTCGGGTAATGGATTTACTATGTAAATTCCAACATGAAGTTGACAGCTTACCTTGAGTTTTACAAACTTCGTTTAAAATTCACAGATGAAAGAAAAGAAAAAGCCACAGTCATCTTGATGTTGATTCAGTCTCCACTTGGTCCTTTCTCATCTAACTCAATCTAATTAATTCAAACAACAGAAAAGGGGTCGAAGAGCGTGAAAAGATTGGTGAGTGATGTTATCGTTGGAAAACAACATCAAAGGAGAAAATCTCCTTCCACCTTCACCAGCATTTTCGCTTGTAGAAATCTTTCTTCCAGTACTTAAAAGACGTTCCATCTCCAAGAACTTCAGCCATCATAGAGATATGTAAACTCTGGGGGTCTTTCTTTCTTTCTTTTTTTTCTGTTAAGTGGGATGGCTGAGCTGAACTGAATTGTATGGAGGTCGGCAGAGGCAGGATTCATCAAAGAATGCTGGACAGACTTTTTATGAGAGACCACACCATAACATCGGGAATCTTTCGTACTCCACTTTCTTGTCATTCGAGAGCACCAACTTTACTGAGCTCAACAGCTCCTTGCTAAGATCCACTTCAACTAGCGCACGAGCAAAGTTTCAAGTGCTCCTTTTTCTGTGTGTTGGTCTGCATACAGTGGCGCGCCGAGCTTGAAACAAATACCAGAGAGGACCTGGTCCACCCAGAGCATGATTGGTAAGTTGGGAAATTTCATCCAAACTGGGAGTTGTGCCATTTAAGTTGCTTCAAAGACGAAAAATCTAGGCATTTTCTTGAGGATAAGAGACCTCACATACATAAAGTATGGCCATGCACAGAGAATCTCCTCCATCTCCTTAGCTAACTCAAATTTGAAAATAATCTATCCAGATGCATGGAATTTCTCTTTGTGCGTTGCCTTTCAGGATTTGAAAAGGTTTTGCACTGCTTGCCGACCTAGGAATCGTTCTACGAAGCATCCTACCAGATAGTGTTCTACCTCATCATCCTTGCACACCTCATCAATGTTTATGTGTACCTTTCCCAGGGTGCACACTTGTATTTTTTTAAGTCTGAGGTCGTGCCCAGGTTTTCTGTTGTTTCCAAAAAGGGAATTCCAAGCTCTACGTTGTGCTGGCTGAGCTGTTGTGTGGGTTGTCAAAGGTGATTTGTGGGTGGGCTGTTGGGGGGAGGGTATGGTTATTTGATTTTGGAAAATGTCAACTCTTGTAGCAGGAGCTACCACAGGAGGTGACAGATTGGTGGCTACAGGATTAGGTGGCTTTGCGGGTTGGTGTGTGAGAGGAGAGAGGGTGTGACATTTACGTGAGGAGAGATGTTTGTTTGACAGGTTACTATTGTTACATCATTCTCATTTTTACCAGCTATGTAATTGCACAGGCGGAATTTCTTGTTCCCAGCATCTTCTTCCTTTTGGATTCAAACTTGAAAACCCTGCATCATCTTCATCCAATGCCAATGGAGTACAGACATCACCAGCAGCTGCTCTCATCATAGCCTTTGGTTTTGAGGTGGATCCTTCATCGTCTGAAATGCCATAGAAGGAGAGTGAGTCTCCATCTTCAGAGCTTGATATCTCCGCTGTTAGTTGTCCTTGTTTTTTTTCTTCCCTTCTTGTTGACATGTAGCTCATGCTGGAGCTAGATGTCGTTACATTGTTCTTCCTTGAAGCATATTTCAACTTCAACGCAGCCTTGTCTGCCTTCGTTTTAGGCATAATGCAGCCCGTGGTAATGTGTTGAAATGCCAAGGGGGAGAATTTCTTCTACAAAGAAGGCAGAGAGTTTCTCTCTTCAACTTTTACTTTTACACTTTGTTAAATATGTAGGATATACCTCGGTTAATGGAGGTTCTAATACCATGTTAGAACTTAGAACAAGTAAAGAAAAAGTTTTTATTTTCTCATTACAATACGGCCAAAAATATATACAAAAAATGATTAAAACGTATATGCTAATATATATCCTAAAGTATGGTTATATATTCTATCTGATAAGGAAACACAATTAGTACGAGATATTTCTTAATTTATTAGAGAAAATACACACTGAACGTGGTCTAATACAATAAATTTATATCTAAAACTTTAAAACATTACGTAGTGATACTTCTTATATAACTTTATATAATTTTACTATTCTTTTATCTACTACCAATATGAGACGAATTCTCAATAAATCACATTGGTTATTTATGAAAAGACGTGGAGCGTCTCGGTTCACGGAATAATCGTATTCATGATAAATACAATTTTTGCTCCTGGTAAGGTAACTTCTATTCTCATATCCTGATAAGATTAAAACCTCTTCCATTTGATAAGATTAAAGTAGAAGATGGAAATCATAAACTTAACGTCCTTTTTGATGTGTAGGAGTTCTTACATGGGAAAAATTTTTGTTTTTAATGAAGCTACCATGTTCTTTGTCAACAATCTGTTTTTACCGGTTTGGTTAGCGGAAAAGTTAATTGAAAAAGCTTTCTTAGATTATATTATGGGGAGCATAAGCGAAAAAGTCTTTGCACATGTTGAGCTCTTAAGAACAAAACTATATCTACTAATAAATTATTAGGCTTGGACAAAAGACCATTTCTTAGCTTTAAGGGCCATCGTCTCAACCCCGCATTGTGAAGGATGTAAATTATGAATCTAACGGCCTCCTAAGTTGGATGCGGATTTATGTCCTGCAAACCAGAACATCGGCCTAACAGCATTAGAATACCAATATTGTGCGTCTTTAAATTCGAAATCTCAACGCAATTACCAATATAGCTATGTTTGGGGCAATAAATTATTAGGCTGGTCGAATTGAAAGTTTCAACATTAACTGTCTCGTTTTTTATGCCACAGGACATTACTGACTTTTTGCGCTTCGACATTCGACGGAGATTTTGATTATTATTCCTTTCTGTTGTTGTAATATTTGTTTGGTTGCGAATTTATTTGACATATATAATCACTTTAATCAATATATTAATACTTTTGTCTTTATTGGATTACTTTAGTATAACTCAGAGATTCTCCTTGCACCAACCAATGCGTACCGGCATTTATTTAATTTCGGATTTTAGAAATATCATATTTAAGCATTTGTGAAGGGAAATACTTTTTTGGTTAATAGTTAGATAAAAATTATGTGCAGTTTATTATGGCATGGGATTCCTAACGCATTGCCTTACGTATTTTATTACCATCTTTATCAAATTTTACAACGTATATAAGTCATGTGAATGGAATGTACACATTGCATTACCTTTTGCGATAATTAATTGGTAAACTTGTTAAGGATCCATAGTAAATTTGACATTCCCATTTTTTCATATGTAGTATAAGAAGATAAAATGTTATTTTAAGCAATTGGGAAAGGAGATTTTTTTTGTTTTATATTTGAATAAATATGTAATTTAATCATTTGACATGTGATATTCTAACTATAACGCATTTTCTAACCCATCTCATAAGATTTTTACAACATATGCAAGTCATGTGAATGAAATGTACACATTGCATTACCTTTTGAAATAGTTCATTGGTTACCGTTTAGCGTTTAGCGTTTACCATTCCCTTAAAAAAGAAATACAGGAAAACAACATTAACATGCAATACATTTCCTCTACAAAAAACAACAAAATCATGAAAACAAGAAGTTATTTTGTAAACTGAATAAGAACTCATATGAATTGAATGTGAACTCACATTAATATTCAATAAAATGAATAGAAGAACCCCCTCCCCCCCCCCCCTGTCTCCAGTAGTTGCCAAAGTACAAGATCACATTGAAGACGGCAATAGCAAAGGCAAGCAGATACTGTTGAACAAGAACAAATGAATACAAGATTGATTTGTGCAAAAGAAAACTGTTGCAGAAACGAAAATGGCACACAGTTTTCCTTTGCACAAATCAATCTTGTATTCATTTGTTCTTGTTCAACAACTGGTATCAGAGCCATTTAAACCAACAAACAATCTGAAATCTAAAAATAACCATCTACACAAATGAGTGACATGCAAGTTGCTGGTGGTATCAAGAAGTTGAGTTACCAAAATTATAACTCTTGGTCCACTTGTATGATATCATATTTGCAAGGACAAGACCCCTGGGAAGTGGTCAATGGAAGTGAAGTCACTGCACCTGAAAGTGACGATGCAACTGGAACTTTACGTAAGTGGAAAATTAAGGCAGGGAAAGCAATGTTTGCGTTGAAAACAACTGTTGAAGATGATGTGCTGGAACACATTAGAGACGCAAGCTCACCGAAGGTTGCGTGGGACACTCTTGCCAAACTCTTTTCCAAGAGGAATGATACTAGGCTACAAATGCGTGAGAGTGAATTGCTGACAGTTGTACAAGGAGAACTCACCATCCCTCAATACTTCCATAAAGTAAAGACTTTGTGTCGGGAGATTTCAGAATTAGATCCTGAAGCACCAATTGGGGGCACAAGAACGAAGAGAATTATCATTCATGGACTGAAGCCTGAGTTTAGAGGGTTTGTAGCCGCAGTACAAGGATGGCCGAGCCAACCATCACTTGTAGAGTTTGAAAATTTGTTGGCAGGACAAGAGGCTCTAGCCAAACAAATGGGGGTTATGTCCATGAGAAGTGAAGAATAAGTCTTATTTGCTGGCAGAAACAAATGGAATCCAAGGCAACAGTCTGGTCTTAATGTGAAACACAAGGAAGACGCTAACCGAAGATGTCAAAAGGAGTATAATCCGAAGGATGGAAGTGGCAAGAAAAAGTTTGAAGGCAAATGCTTTCATTGCGGGAAAAAGGGACATCGGGCCAAAGAATGTTGGTCAAGAAAGAAAGTGGTTGAAAGCAATGCTGCAACATCCAATGCTGAAGAAGAATGGGATGCAGAAGCCTTGCTAGCAGTTGATGTAGCGGATTACGATGATGAGGCAAAGGAGTATGCTTTCTCTAATGTTGTATCAAATTGGATCAACTTCAAGTCTGATTGGATTGTGGATTCGGGCTGCTCAAATCATATGACGGGTGATAAGGAGAAGCTGTGAGATATACCAGAATATAAAGGAAAGCGAGTTGTTATTACAGCAAATAATGCAAGGCTGCAAATTGCTCACGTTGGTAAATCTGAAGTCTAACCCCGTGAGAATTCGACAGCTATGCCTCTTGAGGATGTCTATCATGTACCAGGTATGCATAAGAATTTGTTGTCTGTTGCTCAATTAACAGCCATGGGTCATCATGTCTTGTTTGGTCCAAAAGATGTGAAGGTTTATCATGATCTTAAGATCAAAGAAAAACCTGTAATAGAAGGGAGAAAGGTTGAGTCCGTCTATGTGTTATCAGTTGGAGAGGCCTATGTGAATAAAACCAGTTAAACCGAAACAACAGAGTTATAACACATGAGACTGAGTCATGTGAGTTACCATAAACTAGCAGTGATGATGAAGAAATCAATGTTAAAAGGTCTACCCTCACTTGAAGTAAAACCTGACATAGTGTGCGCTGGGTGTCAGTATGGAAAAGCACATCAATTTCCATATGGAGAATCGAAGTTTAGAGCAAGGGAGGCTCTTGAATTGGTACACTCAGACGTATTTGGTCCTGTCAAGAAAGCTTCACTCAAGAGAATGAGGTATATGGTAAATTTTATTGATGATTTCTCACGTTATGTTTGGGTATATTTTATGAAGGAAAAATCTGAGACCCTTAGCAAATTTAAAGAGTCCAAGATTGAGGCCGAAGAAACTGTGAGAAAAGAAATCAAATGCTTGCGTACTGACAATGGAGGAGAATACTTGTCAAGAGAATTTGATGAATTTCTTCAAAGATGGCGTATACGGAGACAGCTTGCTTGTGCAAATACTCCAGAACAAAATAGAGTATCTGAGCGCAAAAATAGGCACCTGCCCGAAACATGTCGAAGCATGCTCCATGCAAAGAATGTTCCTGGATGCTTTTAGGCAGAGGCAATGAAAACCGCAGCGTATGTAATAAATAGATTGCCACAGCAAAGACTAGAGTCTACTTCACCATTTGAAAAGCTGTTGGGATCAACACCTTCAGTTAAGTATTTTTGAGTATTTGGGTGTGTATGCTATGTGTTTGTACCCGATAATGCTAGAGGAAAAATGGACAAAAAGGCTGTCAAATGTATCTTTATAGGGTATGAAAATCAAAGAAAAGGCTGGAAGTGTTGTGATCCTATGATTGGGAAGTGCTACATATCACGTAATGTTGTGTTTGATGAGACCTCATCATGGTGGACATCAGCCGAAGACAATGAGAAGGAACTGGGCAGCAACAAGACTGAAGGTGTAGGAGAGTCACCACACGTTGGTCTGGAGTTGGAGCAACTAGGCTCAGCAAGCGAGAGAGACGTAGGAGTTGAGGACGAATGGCCAACCGAAGCTCAGTTTAACGGACAAAATGAAGCACAGGCTGACGAAGAACGAGCTCACGAAGAACAGACTGAAGAGTAAATTCCTCGTGAGAGAGATAGAGCGAATGAACAAGATGTTGTTCTTAGAAGATCAGAGAGGATGAAGAAGCCAAATCCCAGGTATGCCAATGTCGTTCTAACTAAAGATATTAATGCACTAGAGCCGCAAAGTTTTGAGGAGGCTGCAAGCAATCCTAAATGGGTGAAAGCCATGGAAGAGGAGCTTGAAGCATTAGAAAGAAATCAAATGTGGGAGCTTGTGCCAAAACCGGTGAATACCAAGCCCATTTCTTGCAAATGGGTTTTCAAGGTGAAGCAACGAGCGGATAGTGCAGTGGAAAGATTAAAAGCTCGTCTTGTTGCTCGTGGGTTTTCTCAGCAATATGGACTAGATTATGATGAAACGTTTAGCCCAGTGGCCAAGCTCACTACTGTGAGAGTACTGCTTGTTTTAGCGGCTAGCAAAGGATGGCTTCTTTGGCAAATGGACGTCAAGAATGCTTTCTTGCACGGAGAACTAGATCGTGAGATCCACATGGATCAACCATTGGGATTCCAAAGCAAAGAACATCCGGACTGTGTATGTAAACTTCGAAAAGCATTATATGGGTTAAAACAAGCCCCAAGGGCTTGGTATGGAAAGATTGCAGAGTTTCTTACTCACAGTGGTTTTTGTGTGACCCATGCGGATCCAAGCCTCTTCGTTAAATATGTTGAAGGAAGAGTGATAATAATCTTGGTTTATGTGGATGATCTTATTATCACTGGAGATGCAAAAGAAGAAGTGGATCAAACGAGGAAGAACTTGGCCGTCCGGTTTCAAATGAAGGAACTTGGTGAGCTTAAGCATTTTCTTGGGCTGGAAGTTGATAGAACCGAAGAAAGCATTCTTTTACACCAGCGTAACTATGCAGTAGATTTATTAAAATGGTTTGGCTTGATAACGTGTAAGAGTGCACCTTCTCCGATGGAACCAGGAAGTAAGTTATGTGCGCATGAAGGCAAGGATTTGCAAGATGCTGCAATGTATCGTCAAATGGTGGGTAGTCTTATCTATTTAACCTTGACAAGGCTGGATTTATTGTATGATGTAGGATTGGTGAGTCGTTATATGCAGAATCCAAAGAAACCTCATTTGGAGGCTGTCCGTCGGATTTTGAGGTATGTAAAGGGGACGGCTGAATCTGGCGTAATGTTCAAAAGAGGACGCCAAGTCAACTTAGTTGGATACTGTGATGCTGATTATGCAGGAGATTGTGATGCACGTAGATCAACAACAGGTTATGTGTTTAAGCTTGGCTACGACCCAGTGTCTTGGTGTAGCAAGCGACAGCCAACTGTGTCTTTGTCCACAACTGAAGTTGAATATCAAGCAGCAGCAATGGCTGCCCAAGAATGTGTATGGTTGATTCGATTATTACAAGATTTGCATCAGCAGTTGATTATCCAGTTCCATTATACTGTGATAATTTGTCAAGTATACAGTTGGCAGAAAACCCAGTCTTTCATGCAAGAACCAAGCACGTGGAAGTACATTATCATTTCATTTGAGAAAAGGTTTTGCAGGGAGAAATTGATTTATGTCATGTTTCTACTGAAAATCAAATTGCTGATGTGTTTACAAAGAGTTTCAATGGCAGCAAGTTATCAATGTTTTGCTGTGCTCTTGGGATGAAGAAGACGATGGAAGTTGGTGTTGAGAGGGGATGTTAACGCAGCAACACCAATTTCAGTATTTAGTTTATTGTTTATCTTAGAAGATTTAGTAATTATCTTAATGTTTATTTGAAATTGTCTAGTAGATAAGGTTGTAATTGTGAGTCCTAGTTTCTAGGAGCAAGACCAGGGCACGCATGGCGTGCATGAAAGTCGATGTAGTGGTCCGGTAATGTAGGGAAGTAGTTGTTGTTCGGGTTTTGTAAAAACTGCCGTAAGCACAATAGTGAGTGTGTGCCATTTTCGTTTCTGCAACAGTTTTCCTTTGCACAAATCAATCTTGCATTCATTTGTTCTTGTTCAACAGATACAGTGCAGCAACATAGTGAAATGCACGATTGATCTACGGAGTGAAGACGGTTTTATAAATAAATTTTGTCACATCAGTAATCTCAGTCAGCTCAAAACAGTTGGAGTCACATGACGATTGAAGAAAGGGAAGAGAGGAAAAGCAGTTGAAGGAAAATTTGGTCGGAAGAATTTGTCAAAGACGGTTACCAATTTTGTATCTTGTACAGTTAGTTGTTTTCCTTTCCTGGTAATCAATTAGTAAAGTTTGAACCCCATCCAGTAAGGGAGTTAGAGGATACAAGAGATAAGACGTCAACTAGTTAGAGGAAGTCTATTATTGGATAAATTTCCGTTATAGTTGTATTGTTCTCTATATTGAATAGTGTTTAATCCATAGACATACATGATTTGCTGAACCACGTTAAAAATCTTTGTGTCATCTTTATTTTTTTCGTAAATATTTAAGATTTTTACAAATGAAAAAGTGGCTCAAAGTGCTAGGTCAGACTTGTCCCGTAGAACAAAAAATCTCATAAATTTCCTTCCTTTTTTTAAAAATATGTATTTAGTTTATATTCATACAATTATTTATAAACTGCTTTCTATAATTTCAGCTATATTGGATGAAAACACAAGTCCGAGTACCATTTCAAAGACAGATTCGAAGGTGAGACCATGTCAAAGATGGTGTGTCTGAGATGAGGAAGGAATAACGTCGAACACCTATGGTAGTGTATCAAACACATGCCGAAGTAACGGTGCAGTGGCTGTGACGGTTATTTGGTGGAGCTGGATGCTTTAAGTTCCGTGTGGAAGTGAGAAAGCTGCTGCTTGGCTGAGAAACGTTGCGTGATCAGTGTGTGCAATGTTGGGTTGCAGCTGATGGAGCAACGAAAGGAAGAAGAAGGAGCCAGTAGTTGTAGCATTAGCGGGAAGTTTTAAAACGGGTGAAAAGACTTTTGTACCCCGACTTTTATAGCGTTTGATAGTTAATAACAGAGGGTGTTTCTGTAATTTTCCTTTATTCTGTTTTGTGTATAAATTGCAACCGAAGGTGTTGCTGGAGAAGATGAATGAAAAACGGTTATTCCATTTCTTCCATTGTTTGCTTGATTCATTGTTTTTCTCTCATCGTCTCTACTTGTTCCTCATACTCAGACGATCAATCCAATCATTCTGAATTGATTATTCAATAATTTGATATGGTACCAGAGAATTGAGTTTGTGATTTGCTCAGAAATTCTGGTCTGAGAGCTATTTGCGCAGAAGCTGCCATGGCTTCATCATCCGTCACTTTTAGAACTATGGATCCATACAAAGATCCTATGTACATTCATCTATCGGATAGTCCCTCTCTGAGTCTTACTCAAACTCCCCTCACATCACAAAATTACCATGGATGGAGTAGGATTGTGCGAAGAGCGTTGGAGGCCAAAAATAAGGCAGGATTCATAGATGGAACTGTTGCCAGACCTGCTGAAGGAGACCGTAAATTGGCTATATGGACGAAGGCTAATAATATGGTGGCTTCGTGGATTACTAATTCTGTAAGTACCTCTATTGCTCAAAGCATTATGTGGATAGATAATGCTGCAGAAATCTGGAAGGATTTAATGCTTAGGTACGGGAATGCTGATGCATTCCGAATTTCTGATTTACAAGAGGAATTTTACATGATTAAACAAGAGAGTTTACATGTGACTGAGTATTATACGAAGTTGAAAGTTGTTTGGGAAGAATTGACTGTTTTACGAACCATACCGTCTTGCTCGTGTAGAAAATGCACCTGTAATGTCACTGGTCAAGTAAATAAGTTTGTGGAGGATGACTTTGTGATTAATATTTTGAAAGGTTTATCTGATGAGTACGAACCTGTGAAGTCTCAGATTCTTCTAGTGAGTCCGTTACCTGACATCAATACTACATTTTCGATGGCGGTAAAATTTGAAAGGAAGATAATGTATTCAAACAATCAATCTACATTTCTGAATAATCCTTCTGTAGTGGTCACTGGGGGAGACAAAAATGTGATGTTTGCTGGTCAGGGAGATGTAAGTTTCAAAACTTCCGCATATAAACAAAATGCGAAGTCACAGAAAAATTTCAGGAAGGAAGGAACGTTTGGACAGAGTAATACGAAAAGACCTGTGTGCAGTCATTGTGGTATGGTTGGACACATAGAACAAAAATGTTACAAAAAGCATGGATATCCACTAGGATATAAGCCTAAGGGGCAGGTAAACTGTGTAGCTAATCATGATTCACAGTTTAATTCTGGTGGCCAAGTTTGTGAGACGGGAAGTGATGATAAGAAGGAGTCAGCAAGGTCTTGTAGTTCGTTTACTCAAGACCAATACCAGCAATTGATGTCTATGTTTAAGGAGTTTCAACAGAGAGGGATCAAAGACATGTCCAGCCCAGGTGATAATGTAAATGGGCAGCATGCTGTCATGTCAGCCCAGCATCTGAGTGTCTCAGGTAATGACGCAGGTACTGTATCATCTAAGAGTTTAGAATTGTGGATTTTGAATTCAGGTGCAACTGACCATATATGCTGTTCTTTGAATCTTTTCGATACATGTCATCCAGTCCATTCCTTGAGAGTTAAACTGCCAAATAATCAATCTGTAAAGGTCACACACATGGGTACTGTAAGCATAAACTCCAATTTAGTGCTCCATGATGTTCTATACGTACCCACTTTCTGCTTTAACTTGCTCTCTCTCAGCAAGATTACCAAACAAAATCGTATCAGTGTATTGTTTCAGTCTGATCACTGTCTACTTTATGAACAGATGAGTATGAAGACGATTGGTTTAGCTGAATTGGATCAAGGATTGTACAAGCTCTTGTCCACACAAAAGGTCTCTGAACCAAAACACCTTTCCTTCCAAGTTGCTCTCCAGTCCAAAGCTTCACAGTGGCACTCAAGACTTGGCCATACTTCGTTGTCTAGACTAAAAGAAATCAATAGGTTGGATCCTTTAGTAGTTGTGTCTGACAGTTGTTTTCCTTGCTCAGTATGTCAGTTAGCCAGACAAAAGAGAAAACCATTCTACCCTTCTGTTTCTTCTTCTGTAACTCCTTTCTCATTGATTCATGTGGACATTTATGGGCCATATAAACACCCCACATTGTATCACCAACAATATTTTCTCACAATTGTGGATGATTTTAGTAGATATACCTGGGTTTATTTGATGAAAAATAAGTCTGAGACCAGGAGCATTCTGCAGGGTTTCTATGCATATGTGTCTGCGCAATTTGGTCAGCAAATAAAAATAATCCGTTCTGACAATGGACTAGAGTTTCAAATGAATGCATTCTATGCGGATAAGGGTATAGTACACCAAACCAGCTGTGCATATACCCCACAGCAAAATGGTTTGGTTGAGCGTAAACACCAACACTTTTGAATGTGGCAAGATCTTTAAGGTTCCAAGCGAACATTCCTATTCACCTTTGGGGGTTTTGCATCCAATATGCTGTATATTTGATTAATCTCATTCCATCACATGTTATTGCCAACAAAAGTCCTCATTATCTGTTGTTCAACAAAAATCCATCATATCACCAGCTTCGAGTCTTTGGGTGTCTAGCGTTTGCAGTTGACACTCATCCAAATAAAAACAAATTCGCCCCCAGATCCAGAAAGTGTGTCTTCCTTGGCATGTCCTGCAACACAAAGGGATTTATTCTACAGGAATTATCTACAAAAGCCATCTTTGTATCTAGGGATGTTGAATTTCAGGAACACATTTTCCCTTTCTCAGAATCAGACCTTGTCACCAGTACTCCACAATATACACACGTGTCTTCACCTTCACTCCCTGAACATGTTGTAAGAGATGATCCATCTTATGCTCCATGTATTGACTCTCAAGCTGTTTCATCAGGAAACAACTCCTCATATGATCATCCTAGTTCATCTCCTGAAGCATCAAATTCCACACCAGTTGAGTCTTCCTCTCAGTCTGTACCATCTGGTTCAATATCTCCTATTCCCATTAGCTCACTTGAGGTTTGTCTGCCCATTCACGATGATGTCAGGCCAACTAGGAATCGTAAGGCACCATCTTACCTTCAACAGTATTACTGTAATCAGTCTCAAATCAAGTCTCCAATATCTATATCTCAGAATTGTTCCACACCGCACACACTTGAAAAATGTTTCACCCTGAATTTTCTGGCACCTAAATACAAATCCTATGTTCTAGCTACTAGCATGAATTCAGAGCCTGCTAATTACTTTGAGGCATCAAGATCTGCAGCTTGGCAGGCAGCTATGCAAGCTGAATTAGCAGCTCTCCAAGCAAATGACACATGGCATTTGGTTGAGTTACCCCCTGGTAAGCATCCCATTAGCTGTAAATGGGTGTACAAAATTAAATATCAGGCAGATGGAACAGTGGAGCGTTATAAGGCTAGGTTGGTTGCAAGAGGTTTTACTCAGCAGTATGGTATAGACTACCAAGAAACCTTTTCGCCAGTAGCCAAGATAACTACAGTGAGGTTTTTGTTGGCACTGGCTGCTAGCAGGGGGTGGTATTTACATCAGATGGAAGTGAATAATGCATTTCTGTATGGTGATTTGAATGAGGAGATCTATATGACTCCTCCTCCTGGGTTGTATTTGGATCAGCCAGGCTTAGTTTGCAGACTTCAGAAGTCTTTATATGGCCTTAAGCAGGCCAGCCGCGAGTGGAATGCTAAGCTTACTTGCTTTCTTATTTCCATGGACTTTCATCAATCTAAGATGGATTATACATTGTTTACGAAGCAGACTGATGATTCATTCTTCATACTTCTAGTTTACGTAGATGACATCATAGTTGCCTCTTCATCGTTATGTGATATTCAGCACTTAAAGAAACAGCTTCATGATGCTTTCAAGATTAAAGATCTTGGGGACCTTAGATTCTTCCTAGGATTGGAAGTAGCTAGGTCAAGGGGGGGCTGGTTGTAAATCAAAGGAAGTATGCTTTGGAATTGTTAAAGCATACTGGTTTTTCGGGAGCAAAGCCAGCCAAGACGCCTATGGAAGTGAATTTGAAACTTGCTCATAATGATTCTCCATTGTTAAGTGAGGTGTCAGCTTACAGGAGTTTGATTGGGAAGCTGATCTACTTAACAATTACTCGGCCAGACATTGCTTTCCCAGTTCAGCAACTTAGTCAGTTTCTCGATTCACCTACGCAGAGTCATCTTAAAGCTGCACAGAGGTTGCTGAGGTATATCAAGGGAACTATTGGGCAAGGCTTGTTGTATCCGTCTAATACACAGTTGCAACTAAGAGCTTTTGTGGACTCTGACTGGGCAGGGTGTTCAGAAACTAGAAGAAGTGTGACGGGGTTTTGTGTGTTTTTGGGAGGAGCGTTGATATCGTGGAAAGCTAAGAAACAGACCACCGTGTCAAAGTCCTCAGCAGAAGCTGAGTACAGAGCATTAGCTACATTGGTTTGTGAGGTCCAATGGCTGTTATATCTAGCTCAGGACTTGAAGATTATGAAACAAAGTTCTGTGGAGATGTTTTGTGATAGCAAAAGTGCTATGCACATTGCTGAAAACCCAGTTTTCCATGAGAGAACAAAGCATATAGAGATAGATTGTCACATAGCAAGGGACAAAGTGCAGGATGGCACGATCCGTTTGATGCCAGTGAGGACTGAGCTGCAACTGGCAGATGTATTCACAAAAGCGTTGGATTCTAGGAGGATGAGTGAGATAATGAAGACCTTTGGAGTGTGCAACCTCTATGACAAGCTGGGCTTACGGGGGGATGTCAAAGATGGTGTGTCTGAGATGAGGAAGGAATAACGTCGAACACCTATGGTAGTGTATCAAACACATGCCGAAGTAACGGTGCAGTGGCTGTGACGGTTATTTGGTGGAGCTGGATGCTTTAAGTTCCGTGTGGAAGTGAGAAAGTTGCTGATTGGCTGAGAAACGTTGCGTGATCAGTGTGTGCAATGTTGGGTTGCAGCTGATGGAGCAACGAAAGGAAGAAGAAGGAGCCAGCGGTTGTAGCATTAGCGGGAAGTTTTAAAACGGGTGAAAAGACTTTTGTATCCCGACTTTTATAGCGTTTGGTAGTTAATAACGGAGGGTGTTTCTGTAATTTTCCTTTATTCTGTTTTGTGTATAAATTGCAACCGAAGGTGTTGCTGGAGAAGATGAATGGAAAACGGTTATTCCATTTCTTCCATTGTTTGCTTGATTCATTGTTTTTCTCTCATCGTCTCTACTTGTTCCTCATGCTCAGACGATCAATTCAATCATTCTGAATTGATTATTCAATAATTTGATAGACCAGATCTTCTGTCCAATTATTTTCTTAACCCAACTCCATGCATAAGTTAACACAACATTGTAATATATTATAATGTACATTTTTTTATTGTACACATTGTATGATTTATAATGTCAAAGGAGTTCCTACGCGTGATATTCCACATAAATAGGACAATCATATTTGCCGTGAGTTGAAGTGTTGAACATGATGAAAAGAATCAAGACGTGTCGTAATCAAAAGAGGTTAAAATCAAATGAAAAATAAGGATAAGATCAAATCAAGTTAAATTAGGATAGTTAAATTAGGACAGGGACAATCAAATCAAATATTGTCAAATATTATATTCCATAGTTAGATGACTACTGTGTACTATAAAGGATCCATGAAAAATATTTTCGTTCAAAACCACAGAACATAGAGCTTCTGTTGTCATTCCTTCTTTCAAAACAAAAGGCTTCTTCCCCTTGCTGCAAACCTTCTTCTTTTTCAATCCATGGATGCTCCGAAGTCAAACGAAACTCAATTCGAGGGCAAGAAAAGCATCACTGCCTTCAACGGCACTCCTTTTCTGCAATGTAATGGAACATGGTATCCACCACCAGTTTATGAAGATATAGTATCGTTTCAAACAAACTTTCAGGCAAAAGATGGAGACGTGGTGCTAGCCACTCTACCCAAATCAGGCACCACTTGGTTAAAGGCTTTGGTCTTTAGCATCGCCAATCGTGACATCTATCCAGTGGACCAAAGCCCTCTGCTTACATCAAATCCTCATCAACTTGTACTTTTCGATTTCCTACTCCACCAGGACAGTGCAGGCCTTCAAGCTGAGGAGAGTCATGAACTCGAACGCACTCGTCCAAGGATCTTCGCCACACACTTACCTTACAAAGAGCTTCCTTGCTCAATCATTGATGCTTCTAAATGCAAGATTATTTATCTTTGTCGAAATCCCTTGGACCAGTTCATCTCCATGTGGCATTTTTACCAAAATCTTGGAGAAGCAAGCTTTACACTCCCTGTGGAAGAGGCTTTTGAGTCGTATTTCGAGGGGGTACACCCTTTTGGTCCCTTTTGGAACCACATACTGGGATATTGGGATGCAAGCTTGAAAGATCCTGAAAATATACTTTTCTTGAAGTACGAGGATCTGAAAGAAGACATTGTTTACAACGTCAAAAAAATTGCACAGTTTCTTGGATGTCCGTTTACTAAAGATGAAGAGGAGAAGGGCAAGATTGAAGAGATGACGCGACTATGCAGCTTTCAAAGTCTCAAGAACATGGAAGTAAATAAAAATGGGAAATGGTATGATCAGATCCCGATCAGTAACAGCGCGTATTTCAGGAAAGGTGAGGTAGGAGATTGGGTGAAGCACATAAGCCCAGAAATGGTTGGTCGTGTTAACAAAATCATCGCAGAAAAATTTGGTCAATCAGGCTTAACCTTTGATTACTATGTTGCCAAAGGAATATGATAAGATGTGTGAAGAAAACACAAGTAGGAAAGATGCGGGGAAATATTTTCTGTATATTTCGTATATGTTGTTTCAATGAATAGTATACACCTTACAGTGTTTTTTATAGGAACATTTACATACCTATCTAAGGAAACTATCAATTACATATCAATCACATTTAATTACAATTAACTCTAAATCAAATCTTCCCATTCTGTGCTCCTTTATTTACGGCACACAATCTTTGACTGTCAACACTCCCCCTCAAGTTGAACAGTAGGTTCCACAATGTTTAACTTGGATAAGACAGCTTCAAACGACCTCCCATTGACTGCTTTGGTTAACACATCTGCTAGCTGATCTTCAGAACGAACATGTGGCAACTCGATCAGTCTGCCTTCCAATTTCTTCTTGATAAAATGTCGGTCAATCTCTATATGTTTGGTCCGTTCATGTTGTACTGGGTTTTCAGATATACTAATAGACGCATTGTTGTCACAAAATAGAAGTGTAGATAAGCTTACTCGTAACCCAATATCTTTAAAAAACTTCTGGACCCATAATACCTCGGTGATCCCCTTCACAATTCCTCGGAATTCTGCATCTGCACTGGATAAGGCGATAACTTTTTGTTTTTTGCTTCTCCATGTTACAAGGTTGCCTCCTACAAGTGTAAAATATCCTGACGTAGACTTTCGATCGGTCAAGCTACCAACCCAGTCAGCATCTGTATATGCTTGAATATTTAAATGCCCATTATTACGAAACACTATACCTCTTCCTGGTGTAGCCTTCAGATATCGCAGAATATGTATTACTGCATCCATATGATGTACATGTGGATTATACATGAATTGACTTATCACACTTACTGCGAAAGCAATATCGGGTCGAGTATGTGATAAGTAGATTAACTTGCCAACCATCCGCTGATATTGTCCTTTATCTGTAGACGGTGCTCCATCAATTACTTCCAACTTATGATTAGTAACCACAGGTGTGTCACATGGTTTACAATTGATCATTCCCACCTCTGTCAGCAAATCCATGATATATTCTCGTTGCGATATGTAGATCCCTTCTTTTGACCTTAAGACTTCAATTTCCAGAAAGTATTTCAGTCCTCCAAGATCTTTCATTTCAAATTCGGTGAACAGATGTTTGCGCAAATGATACATTTCCTCGGTGTTGTTTCCAGTAATCACCATGTCATCAATATAGAGAATCAGGCATGTTATCAATCCTTCTCTTCTTTTACCAAACAGCGTGTGATCAGCATTTCTCTGGTGATACCCATCTTTCTTCATGACTCTAGTAAATCTACCAAACCAGGCTCGAGGAGATTGTTTGAGTCCATATAACGCCTTCTTCAACCTACAGACCTCTCTTGGTTTGAACCCTGCAGAAAACTATGGAGGTGGATCTATATAGACTTCCTCTTTTAAGTTACCGTGCAGGAATGCATTCTTGACATCAAACTAGTGAAGAGGCCAATTCTGACTCGTAGCGAGGGAAATAGTACTCGTATGGTATCAATACGGGCAACAGGTGAGAAGGTTTCTGAATAATCGATACCATATTATTGAGTGTACCCTTTAGAAACTAATCTGACCTTGTAGCGTTCAATACTCCCATCTGCTTTGTGCTTGATTGTAAACACCCAACGACAGCCTACTGACCTTTTTTCGGCGGGAAGGATGCACTTTTCCCACATTTCTTTTTTTCCCAAGCTAGCATTTTAGTTATTATGGCTTCTTTCCAAGATGGTTGTTCCTGGGCTTCCTCAGCAGTTCGTGGTACCTGTTCTGAACATAAAGACACAAAGAAACCTCAAGTCAAATCAGATATTCCTTTTAACGATGCATTTATTAGATACCTTAATGTTTTCGATACTTGTGTGGGAGAGTATCGCTAGGGGGAATCCCTCGTTTTGTTCTGGGTGGTAGAACCCGTGTCTCCTGTTGCTCAATAGAAATATTATTACCTGCACACATTTCTGAAATAACAAGATTGTTTTTGTCTGTAGTAGGTACAATGGAAGTATTTGTGTCTGTAGTGGGTGTGTGTTGGCTTAAATCATTAGAATTAAACTGATCATTGGGTGTATCGAAATGTCTTACCTCCGTCAGTTCATTCGTTAGAAGGAGATCATTAGGTGGTACAGATACCTCGGGTAATACAGTGTTAGGAGCTATAGCACAGTCGGCGCCATCTACTTGCTGTGTTGGAACAGCTGTCGGACAAGTGGGCTGTGGCACCAACCAGTCGAGGGTTCCAGTATTTGGATAAGTGCACTCCCCCTGAACCTGAGATGGGGAGGAATAGTAATATTCAGTTTCAAGGATCACACAATTCATGGTTACATGAATACGGTGGGTTTTGGGATTGTAGCATCGGTAGCCTTTCTGGGATGAAGCATAGCCAACAAAAACACATCTCTCTACACAAGGATCAAGTTTACTATACTCATGTTTGGGGTATGTATAAAGACGGTACACTCAAACACACGAGGGGGTGAAGTAAAAGTGGAGGGTATATCGTGCTGGGTACATAGGGTCTGAATTGGTGTTTGGTAGTCGAGAATTTTGTTGGGAAATCGGTTAAGAAGGTATGTGGCAGTAGATATAGCATCTGGCCAGAAACTCATTGGGACATGAGAGTCAATCATCATGGTACGAGTCATCTCAAGAAGTATATGATTTTTACATTCAGCAACCCCATTTTGTTCAGGGGTATATGAGCATGAAATTTGATGTATGATCTCATTTGTATGAAAGAACTGGACTAGGTCACTGATAAGGTATTCCCCCCATTGTCATATCGAAGAATTTTAATTTTTATATCGAACTGAGTATGGATCATATTATAGAAGTGGTTGAATTTCTGAAAGACTTCAGATTTATGTTTCATGTACAACCATGTCATGCGAGAAAAATCATCCAAAAAAATAACATAATAATGAAAGCCAAGGGGTGTATTGTATGGAGCAGGACCCCAGACATCAGAATGAATTAAAGAAAACATGCGATCAATGCGAGTATTATTAGACAGATAAGACGCCCGAGTTTGTTTTGCCCGAAGGCATGTATCACAAGTAAAAGTAGTGAGGGTAGAGGAAAATAAGGTAAGGAACAGATGGTGCAAATAACCAAATGACGGATGACCTAATCGGCGATACCATAACCACACCTAGCAATTAGCCGTCCTGATAGCAAGATTAGACTGTCCATGTTGTGCCACTGCATCAACAAAGTACAGCCCGCGGCGCTCGGTACCATGCCAATGATCTCCCCCATACGAATGTCCTGTAAAAGGCAGAAATAGGATATAGCAGAACAATACAATCCAACTCTTTAGTAATTTGGCTAACGGATAATAATTTAGTAGATAACAAGGAAACATATAAACAATTTCAAAGTGTAAGAGAAGGGGTAATGGAGATGGTGCCACCTCCAGCCACTGGGATGGTGGCCCTATTGGCAGTCTCAACAGTGGTCTTAGTGGGAGGAGTAGGTGTGGTAATATCAGTGGGGTCATTGGTCATTGTGTCTGTTGCCCAACAGTCAAAGATCCATTGGGATTGGCTGAGAATAGTATAACACTGGGACTTGGTTGGAGATATAGGGTTTGTGTGTGGTAATTTAGGCAATTTGGCTGATCTGAGGGTCGAATCTAACAAGGGAGGTAACATCTGGGGTTTAAACTCAATATTCTGAAAACTAGTGGGTCCGGGTGGAGAGTTTGGAAAACAGGGGCCAAGTTATTATTTTCAGAAACCTGAGGATCAGGAATAATAAAACAAGTGAGTCCAGGGGCTTTTGAAGCAATTTCAGTAACAAGGGGTATTTAAAGGACAGTTGGGGTTAGGGTTAACTCTAACCTCATTACCTCTGGCGGCCGCATCTTCTTTCTCCTTTCCTAATGCAGCCATGGCTGCTCCTGCGTGCTCCATTGCTCCTCGCTATTGTCCTCTTTCATCTCTTTCTTGGCTTCCAGTACCTCCTTCAGTAGTCTGAGCTACTACAGCCTTCCCCTTCTTTGAGAACATTCCCCACCATTCGCGGTACCCATGAATCTTAAAGCACTTGTCTTTGGTATGGCCCCTCCGTTTGCAATGGCTGCACTCTATGTGGGCCTTGTCCTCCACCCCATGCCGTGATGGCTGGGCTGAGCATGGTGGTGGATGTTCTCCCTTTCGCTGTCGGTCGTGTTCCGTTGCCTTTATTGTCAAGCCTTAACCTACCCCAAGTGATGACAGATTGTCTGATGGGTTGATAGCTGGGACGCCATCCTGGATGGTGGACCTGCATAATTCATTGTAAGTCATTGGTCATTGTGTCTGTTGCCCAACAGTCAAAGATCCATTGGGATTGGCTGAGAATAGTATAACACTGGGACTTGGTTGGAGATATAGGGTTTGTGTGTGGTAATTTAGGCAATTTGGCTGATCTGAGGGTCGAATCTAACAAGGGAGGTAACATCTGGGGTTTAAACTCAATATTCTGAAAACTAGTGGGTCCGGGTGGAGAGTTTGGAAAACAGGGGCCAAGTTATTATTTTCAGAAACCTGAGGATCAGGAATAATAAAACAATTGAGTCCAGGGGCTTTTGAAGCAATTTCAGTAACAAGGGGTATTTAAAGGACAGTTGGGGTTAGGGTTAACTCTAACCTTATTACCTCTGGCGGCCGCATCTTCTTTCTCCTTTCTTAATGCAACCATGGCTGCTCCTGCGTGCTCCATTGCTCCTCGCTATTGTCCTCTTTCATCTCTTTCTTGGCTTCCAGTACCTCCTTCAGTAGTCTGAGCTACTACAGCCTTCCCCTTCTTTGAGAACATTCCCCACCATTCGCGGTACCCATGAATCTTAAAGCACTTGTCTTTGGTATGGCCCCTCCGTTTGCAATGGCTGCACTCTATGTGGGCCTTGTCCTCCACCCCATGCCGTGATGGCTGGCCTGAGCGTGGTGGTGGATGTTCTCCCTTTCGCTGTCGGTCGTGTTCAGTTGCCTTTATTGTCAAGCCTTAACCTACCCCAAGTGATGACAGATTGTCTGATGGGTTGATAGCTGGGACGCCATCCTGGATGGTGGACCTGCATAATTCATTGTAAGTCATCTCCACCGTTGGTATTGGCTCCCTCTTGATAATTTCCTTTTTGGTGTCCGAAAAGCGCTCATCAACTGCAAGGAGCAGTTGATACAGTCTATGTTCCTGGATTTTTTTTGTATAGGCTATGTCTTTCGGGGACTCCATGGGGTTCGGATCCATGGAGTCTATGGCCATCCACAAGCCCTGATATTGGCCCCAAAGTATTTCAAGCGGTCGATTGTTCTGCTTAATAGTGTAAAACTGTTAATAAAGATCAAAAATTTGTAAAGGTCTCCTCCTGACCCATAAGTGACAGCCAGTCCGTCCCAAAGTGCTTTTGCAATTGAGTATCTGGATACGTTGTTTACTAGAGTATCATAAACACCAGCTGATCATTTTGTTCCTATGATGCATATGCTGGGTCAGCCGGCAGGGGGTGGAGGAACCCCTGTGATGTGGGCGCTCTTTCCCCTGCCGCTAAGCACAATTTTCATAAGTCTGCACCATAAAGGATAGTTGGTGCTTATGAGTTTAATTTTCAACACCAGGTTTGAAGATGGAGTAGGGACGGTGGAAGAGGCACTGAGGCTTTATTGGAGAAATTTGGCAAATTATTCGTTCAACTCAAAGTTGGCAGGGAAGTTGGGCTTTGTTTCTGTGGTTTCTGGTCTTGTTTCTGAACTTTCTGCCATTTGTGACATATTGGTTTGTGGTTTTTGCAGGAAAAAAAACTTGTTTGAGCAGGGATAAACTTGATCAAGGAAGCAGGCTGAGATAGGTATGAACAAAAGGCAATGATGATACTGATCCGAGCCCTGATGGCACAGATCAAACAGATACGATACTTGGTCAGAGGATTATTATGGCGGTGATGAGATACTCCTCTGAGCCAAACACTTCTTCAAAAATGGCGGATCAGGTTCAGCAGAAACGAACATGCTCTGATACCATGTGAAGAAAACACAAGTAGGAAAGATGCACGGAAATTTTTTCTATATATTTTGTACATGTTTTTTCAATGAATAGTATACACCTTTACATTGTTTCTTATAGGAACATTTACATACCTATCTAAAGAAAATATCAATTACATATCAACCACATTTAATTACAATTAACTCTAAATCAAATCTTCCCATTCTGTACTCCTTTATTTACAGCACACAATCTCTCACTGTCAACAACATGCTGGTTGATAAACCAAAAATAAAACATCTGTTAGTCAACAACAGTCAACGGCAGAGTCAGCACAAAGGCACTGCTGTTCGGCCAAACTACACTTCGGCTATACTCCTCTATATCATTCATTTTCTTGTCACAGGTTTGCTCCTCGGCATCCAGCTTTAACTTCAGCCTCAGCTTCAGCTCGGCATGGATACACTTTTGCTCGGTCATTTTATGCCTTTACTTGAGGCAAGTTTGTTAAAATGGCTAAGGCAAATTCATTCTGGTCAGCTCGGCAGCATGCCTGAGACAGGTCGGCACTTGCTTGACCAAGGCTGATTAAGTATAAAGTCATTCCACAAGGTGTATATTCATCTCGGCATCGGATAAACTTCGTCCTCAACTTTATATCAGCACTAAGCTCCAGTATCCACCTCGGCCTCAGCAGTTTTGCCGAGATCAGAAGAAGATATTATCTACGGACATCTAGGACCACCAAAGCAGCTCTGCAGGTCACTTTCCAGGTGTCAAGCATCAAGTGGCTCAGTACAAGGTCATCATTACCGGTCGACCTACATGGCGGAAAGTTAATTACTGACACAGCTATGGTCTCAGGCTATTGTCCCATCATACTGCAGCTCTGCAGCGGACGAGACAGCCATCTCAGCCACATCACCGTCCCATCGATCGGGCAGGGGGTCAGACCTCCTCAGTTTTGGGTATAAATATCCCTCTTTCCAGACGAGGAGGGGAATCCAAATTTTGGGGAACTTCTGGAGCTCAATTCCATGAACTCCACCTCGGCCAAAGCACATATATTCATAAATTTAGTGAGATCTTTTGACAGGTTTCATCTAAACCTTTATTCTAGCATAAATTGCCCACTCAAAACACCCATAACTGACTTAAGCGTCGGAGGGTTTTCCTGGGGCAGCGCTCTGGGACATCTAACATTTTTCTTCCTTCTCAGGTTCTGTTGAAGGATTTAGACGGAAGATTAACGACATACAACTCGGGTCATCTCTGATCCACCCGGTGAGCAATTCTGGTCTCATTATTTGGTGCTAGAAGGAGGGCCTGAACCTCCGAATTCCTTAAAAACAGCCTTTCAATGTTTTCTTAACAATTATCCGTTGGAAGAATGGATAAGAAAGATGGACAAGGGTCCAAGTGACCTATGACATCTAAAAGACGTCAATGACCTCTTCAATGGCAAACGGAACAGTGTTCCCCAGAACCAGCAGAATCTTCAAATCCTGCTGCCTTCACATATGAGGAGCACATGCGGGCCATACATTATGTGGCTCAAAATCCACATGTATTCCAAGCTGTGGTGAAAGAGATGAATGGAAAAGCTTCTACGGCGAGCTCCACCCTAGTAACTCTCACCCACGAGAAGAACACCTGGAGTACTCTCCAACTCGGCCTGACTACCATTCAAGGCGTCAAGCTGGATTTATGACTGAGGTTAGGCATTCAGGACAAAGGTCTAGCCACCAGAATTTAAAATGCGCACAAAAGGCGCTACTGCCTTTGCAACATGACAGAAAAGTTGAGAATAAAGGCAGAGCACCAGCGCAAGAAAGGCGCTCTGTCAGTATACGTTTGGGGAATGGATAAAAGGGATAAGAAAGGGTCCAAGCGACCTATGACCCCCAGGAGACATCGCCGATCTCCTCCGTTACGACCGGAACAGCGTTTCCCAGAACCAGCAGAATCTTCAACCCTTGGTGCTGCCTTCACCTATGAGAAACATTTGCGAGCCATCCGCTATGTGGCTCAAAATCCTAACGTGTTCCAAACGATGGTGAGGGAAATGAATGGAAAAGCTCCTGCTGCAGGATCCAGTGGGCTTCATCCCAGCAACTTTCCTCAGCAAAAGGAACTTATGGAGTACTCACCAACTCGGCCTCAGTACTATCCTGAGCTTAAAAGTGGATTCATGGCCGAGGCTAGACGCTCGGGGCAGCGGTCTAGCCGACAGCACTTTGCATCCGAGCCATTGAAGGCTCTGGGATATCATTTAAAACGCGCATGAAGAACGCTACTGCCATTTAAGCATGGCAGAGAAGATGACAATAAAGGTGGAGCACAACCACCAGAAAGGCGCTCTGTCAAGATTCGATTGGGAGGTCAAGGCAAAGCAAGGACGTATCTGCTGGCCTCCAAGGCTCATATTCTCTCCTACATGAGGAGAAAAAATTTAGCGAGAGATCCCCAACCATTGACAGGACATATTCACAAAAGGGATCCTCAACTGTATTGCCTCTACCATCATGATATCGGGCATTATACAGAGGATTGCAGATAGCTCACTCAGGAGATTGGGCATCTGATTAAGCTCAGCCACTTACAACGGTTTTACAATCCGAGGTCAAGGCTGCACAATAGGCTGGATTTTGGCTAGCCTCCTCCTAACGAGAGTTGCCGACCTGGACATCGGCATAGGTCATCAGATGATGAAGACCCAGATACGGCTGGACAAAGATTGTGGATCTCTGAAAGTATACGACTGATCTAAAAGGATAGGCCCACAAAAGAATCATGTTTCATTTTCCAAATATATGTTCAAAATCCTCATGTACGTAAATGTGCTTTAAAGGCATTGTCCTTCAATGTTATTACAAATTTGATATCTGCAAGAGAATGGTCAATATATTAAGCAGTGCTTTATATTGTGAGACTTAAACTCTCATCATATCAATCAAGTTCTTTAACCAGTTCTGCTCAGCCTTTCTGTTCGGCAATGTTCGGTTCAGATCAGTTCAGTCAGACGGTTATTCATCTTGGTTTGGGGGCATATTTATTTTCTTTTCCCTGGCTGGTTCATACAGAAAGATTCATCCAGACTGGGCAAGAAGTTATGTGCCTCCCTGACGTTCACTTTACGAGTTGTAACAGAATTGGAGCCGACAGGATTCGCGCTTAACCAATTTCTGCCTCATGGCTCATAAAGTGGCAAGGGACACAAGCTTACCTATCTCGGTGACTTCTTTCTTATGGCTCAGCAGGTCAAAGAAATGATATGGTATCTTCCCAACCATGGAAAAGGTCGACCTCGGCTTTAAGGTTTACAAGAGGATTTACCTCAACTTTCTCAAGGTGATACGTTTCACACCTTATCAAGACAGATTCTGGAGACCAGATCCGTCCTATGAGGAGGACATTCGTCAAACATTTGGAAGAATCCAATAAAAAATCTAGCAGAGCAGGTCCTGGAGACCAGATCAGCTTTGTGAAAGCTTAGACTAAAAATTGCTGAGCAGAAAAATATATTATGGGGCAGATCCTGGAGACCAGATCAGTCCTATAAGGGTAAAAGGCTTATTATCCAACACTTGGAAGAATCCAAGAAAAAAATCCAGTAGAGCAGATCCTGGAAACCAGATCAGCTTTGTGAAAGCTCAGAATAAAAATGGCTGAGCAGAAATTATAGGGCCGACCCTGGAGACCGGATCCGTCCTATGAGGATGACATTTGTCAAACATTTGGAAGAATCCAAGAAAAAATCCAGCAGAGCAGATCCTGGAGACTAGATCAGCTTTGTGAAAGCTCAGACTAAAAATTGCTGAGCAGAAAAATATATTATGGGGCAGATCCTAGAGACCAGATCAGTCCTATAAGGGTAAAAGACTTATTATCCAACACTTGGAAGAATCCAAGAAAAAATCAAGTAGAGTAGATCCTGGAGACCGGATCAGCTTTGTGAAAGCTCAGAATAAAAATGGCTGAGCGGAAAATATAGGGACGACCCTGGAGACCAGATCCATCCTATAAGGATGACATTCGTCAAACATTTGGAAGAATCCAAGAAAAAATCTAGCAGAGCAGATCCTGGAGACCAGATCAGCTTTGTGAAAGCTCAGACTAAAAATTGCTGAGCAGAAAAATATATTATGGGGCAGATCCTGGAGACCAGATCAGTCATATAAGGGTAAAAGACTTATTATCCAACACTTGGAAGAATCCAAGAAAAAATCAAGTAGAGCACATCCTGGAGACCAGATCAGCTTTGTGAAAGCTCAGAATAAAAATGGCTGAGCGGAAAATATAGGGCCGACCCTGGAGACCAGATCCGTCCTATGAGGATGACATTCGTCAAACATTTGGAAGAATGATCCTGGAGACCAGATCAGCTTTGTGAAAGCTCAGACTAAAAATTGCTGAGCAGAAAAATATATTATGGGGCAGATCCTAGAGACCAGATCAGTCCTATGAAAGCAACAGTCAATACTTGGAAGAATCCAAGAAAGATTTAGCAGAGCAGACCCTGGAGACCATATCAGATCTACAAAAGTTCAGTTCAAATTTACTGAACATAACCATCTCGGCCGCCACAAGGGAAACCTGGGCCGCATTATATAGGGCAGACCCTGAAGACCAGATCGGTCCTATAAAAGCGTGACTTAACAGTTTATACTTGGAAGAATCCAAGAAATGTGAAGTAGAGCAGATCCTGGAGTCCAGATCAACTCTGTGAAAGTTCAATAAATTATTATTTATACATCTCGACCTTTACAAGGAAAACTTAGGCCAAAAGGTTTCATCTCAGCTCGGCAGAATAACAGGTTTATTCTATATTTTAAAGCTTGGTAACTAGTTGATTTTCAATTAAACTGAATGAGTTTACCAAGGCCGACATGGGAACTCGGCAACAATAAGTTTGAGAAACAAACTTGACAAAAATGTTGGAGTAAACAAGAAGATCAGAAGAAAGAGCTACAAATTGCAAAGGACTTAGAAAGTTTTTCATTGATAAAGATTCCAAAGTACAGGGTACATCAGCAGAATTACAAAGAAAATCCTAAGTCCAGTCCTCGTCTTCTCTCAAGTCGGCTCCTTCCAAGAATTGTTGGAACTGAGTGTCGAACTCTTGAGAAGCATTTGGGTTGTATAGCTCGGCCAAACGAGGGTCTTCTTTGTTTAACTTAGGATGAACTTATGAGTAGATGTCAAGGGCCTCTTTTCGGCTGACCTCCATAGCTGAACTTTAAAGCAGGAGCATATTTTCTACAAATAGCTTGGACTTCCTAAAATCAGCAACTGCCTTGACCTCAGCCTCGGCCAATTGTTGACGTAGTCGGTCCAGCTGCTCTTCATAAACATTGCTCTTCTGGAACAGCTCAGCTTTATCCTTTTTCAAGATCTCAATCACAGTCAGAGATTGAGTGGAGGCCACTTCCAGATCAGCGACTTTACGTTCCAATTCATCTGTCTTTGAATTGGAAGTGACCAGCTTCATCTCAGCATCCTCAGTCCTTTGCTGAAAAGTGGAGACCTCAGCTTGCAGAGCGTTGACTTACTGAGTCAGCACGGTTCTCTGCTGGTTAGCCTCTTCAAGCTCTTTGGTTTTGGCTTGAAGATCTTCGAAAAACTCTTCTCCTCGGGCTAAGGCCTCCAACTCCTAAGCTCGGACCTGCCAGGGGGCAAAGTTAGAAAAATAACTAAGTAATGAAAGAAAACAAGCACTTAGGAAAGTTTTGCTTACCAAAGCAATATTGGAATGAAGGACGCTCTTCAAGTCCTCCCAAGAAACTGCTCTGAACTTTTGTTGATTTAGGGGGAGAACCGTCACTTTGTTCAGCTTCCTGGCTGTGGCTGGGTCCACAGCCGAATCGCCTTCTGAAAACCCAATAAGAATTGGGTCATGCAATTCGCTCGGCTGAGACAGGGTCTTCTCAGCTGGCTCGGCAGAAGCCATTTCCAAAGGCTGAGACGGCCCTGGATCTCCGGCCACTAGAACATTCGCCCCTTTGTCTTTTCCTTGGGCGAAGGCTTGAACCATCACCCACCTCTACCGTTTCTTCAATCTCAGCTGAGGCCTGAGGCTGGGGTTGGACTTCAAGCTCATCATCCTGGATTTCTATCGGTAGAGCTGTAGAAAACATAAAGAGATCAAGTCAGAAATAGAGTTCAACACTTAGAAAAATTCAAGATTGGAAAGAGTTCTAGTTACCTGGTTTGGGCTCTGCTTGCACGGGCTCAGCAGCAGCAGGAACTGGGGGCAGAACTGAAGTAGAAGTTCACCCAGTAGATAGAGCAGCCACTCTTCTAGCCTTGTGGGCTCTTTTTCTGGCTGCCAGCTCAGCTAGTTTGCTAGAATGGGAAGTGTTGCCATTAGCCATTGCGCTTGCATCAAGAATGAAAACAGTTAGCTACTGAAAATAAGAAAAATACTGAAGAGAAAAGACCGACCTCTGACAATGAGCATGTTGTCAGGGTAAAGAGGCAGATAGTTTTGGCCCACAGCCGAATGGCTCAGGTCGGCTGCCATCCAAATTTTGTAGTCCACCCTTTGCCAGTCAATGATTATTGGGAGACTTCACAGTCTGGCTGCCTCATTGCAGTATTCTGGGCCCGGCTTCATGTTGTCAGCTCTGCCAAACTTCCAGAGATTTCCGCTCGGCAGCTCAGCTTTCTTAACGTAAAAAATCTACCTTTCCATCTCTTGTTAAAGGTACGGATATTAATGGCAAAGAGAAAATTAGTGTTAGACGCTCGCTTGCTGAAATAATACCACCTATGTGAGGCCCGACAAGCAAAAAAGGCTCTAAAAACAGTGGCATTGAAAGGGAACTCAGCTATTCTGAGGAAAAGAAGATAGCAAAGAATGAGCTTCAGGCCATTTGGTTGGATTTGAGGAAGTCTAAGACCATAAGCCCGCATAATACGGATAAGGGGCTCAGGAATGGGAAGATTGAATCCTGACTTGAAATAGTCCTCGTAGACTGCTTCATAATCCTTAGGAGGATCGTGAGCAGTCTGACCAGGCAAGGGAAGGATTGGGCCGAACCGATTTCGGTCAATTTTTTGTAATTTACAGATCCTGTCCAGATCGGCCTCAGACAGAGTGCAAAAAGACTCTTGGACAAGAAGAGAAGGCAGACCTCTTTCAAGGACCCCTGAGAACAGAGAGGGATCCCTTAGTGAAGTCGGGGGATTTACAGATGCCAGAGCAGTAGCAATCCTTGCTTGCTCTGTCGAAGAGTCAACCATGGTGACAGCTCTGTTGGACTGAGCAGTGTCACCGGTGGTCCGGTGCAGATTACTAATAGGGAGGTTGTCGCCAGAGGCCGACCTTTCAGACGGGGATGGAGAGTTAGAATTCTCTCCACCTCCGGCGGTGTAAGAAGTACCTTCAGAAAAGTTCTGAGAATCATGAGATAAAGCAGACATGATGAAGAATCGTAAAAGAAGGCTTACAGGAAACTCGAGGAAAAGGAAGAAGAAGACTGGAGAGAGGCTGAACAAAGATTGAATGGCCGGAGTTTGAAAAGGATGCCGGAGAAGAAAGGAATAACAGTGCAGAGCGCAGAAAGTAGAAGAAGTAAAAATGTGTTTGAAGGCTATATTTATAGGCCTTCATCTCGGTAGCCCAAGGGTCACCTCGATGTTATTGTCCTTGATCTCTGTAACCGCCCAATACGAAAAGATGCGTAACTAGCGCCTCGTACTCTGCGCAGACAGTAAATGTGCAGAGCAGCCCAATCAAAGGCAGACACGTCACATCTGAAAGGACAATTCATTAAAAGCTCTCAATCGATTAGCTTGACTACCTGGTCAGCTCGGCCAAACTAATCTAGGGGCAAATGATAAACCAAAAATAAAACATTTGTTAGTCAACAGTCAACGGCAGAGTCAACACAAAGGCACTGCTGCTCGGCCAAACTACACTTCGGCTATACTCCTCTATATCATTCATTTTCTTGTCAAAGGTTTGCTCCTCGGCATCCAGCTTCAACTTCAGCCTCAGCTTCAGCTCGGCATGGATACACTTCTGCTCGGTCATTTTATTCCTTTACTTGAGGCAAGTTTGTTAAAATGGCCAAGGCAAATTCATTCTGATCAGCTTGGATGCATGCCTGAGACAGGTCGGCACTTGCTTGGCCAAGGCTGATTAAGTATAAAGTCATTCCACAAGGTGTATATTCATCTAGGCATCGGATAAACTTCATCCTCAACTTTATATCAGCACTAAGCTCCAGTATCCACCTCGGCCTCAGAAGTTTTGCCGAGATCAGAAGAAGATACTATCTACGGACATCTGGGACCCATCAAAGTAGCTCTACAGGTCACTTTCCAGGTGTCAAGCATCAATTGGCTCAGTACAAGGTCATCATTACCAGCCGACCTACATGACATAAAGTTAATTACTGTCATACCCCGTGGCTTTTAAGTACTACTTTCACTAGTTAGAAGTCAACTTTAAATATAATTTAATTAAATGCATAAGTTTACGGGCTGAGTTAGATAAAATATAGGTGAGAAAATAAGCGAAATAGGGAAATTAAGAAATTAGGGTAAATTACCCAAAGTACCCCTCCCCACTTAAATGAAGGGGGAGTTACACAAAGGGGTATAACTCCCCATTGTCTAGCCATCGGTTATAACACCAAAAAGGGAGAGGGGAAAACCGCCAGAGAGAAAAGGGAAGGAGAAAGACGAAAGAAGAAGAAGAGAAGAAGAAGAAGAAAAGGAAGGAAGAACGTCCAATCTAGGTTCAATCTTTACAGAAATTCTGCCAAACACTCGTAAGCGTATCCAGATTCCAAGGAAAGTAATCTTTCTATACGCTTTATGCAAATTTTGATACCATAGGCCCTATGTTCTTACAAAGAAAAAACATGGATCACACATTAGTAGCTTTGTTTTGTGTATGTAAAATGCTTTACTATATGTAATTGTTGTTGTTGTTGATGGTGTATAGTCATGTTCTTTGGGCCAACTCCTGAAAATTGTTATGTTGTGATCTTTGTTGATAATTTTCCCATAAAAGTGTTATCCGTAATGTGTGTTCTTTGTTTTGGCATAAGTTCTTGAGTTCATTAAGTACATTCTAAGTGTTTTGAGTGTATTTGCAGAAGGTGGAAGGATTAAAGATGACATTGTTGTAGACTTGTTGTGTTGGAAAGTTTGAAGAGATATATTAGAAGTGTGGGTGATAGAAGGCTAGGATGGACACTAGTTTACGTGTTTAAGAATCAACTCATGTCAGTTGTGTGTTAAGCATGATGAATCTAGGTGCTAAGATGGATCTTGAAGTGTAAACATGAAAGGGTTGAAGAAGAAAGGTGATGGGAGGAAGTTACCGTAGAAAAACTGCAGTTCCGAACCGTCAGAACACTTCGAACACCTACATTAGGCGCTTCAAGTCACATTATGCGCCTAATGTAGGCGTTCAATATGTCCCAGTGCATCCCCGTACACTTTGAACACCTACATTAGGCACTTCATGTCACATAAGGCGCTTCATGTAGGCGTTTGATGTATACGGCACATCCCCGAACACTTCAAACGCGCCTCATGTCCCCTTTAGGCGCCTCATATGGCGTTCCAAGTATACTGGAAGTCTTTTTTGACCCTTTAGGCGCCTTATGTATGTGTAGTAACTCTATACACTTCTTTTGAACATAAAATGCAAGGGTATTTGAGGTGCAATTGAGGAATAGATGGTAAGTTTGACTAAGTAAGAATAAGATTGAATCCCAAATGAATTAGTGAGACGAACGGACTTGGAAAGATACGAACATGGAGTGTTTGAGGTGCAAGACCGTATACTTGATATGTAAGATGCGGGTGTGTGTTACATGTTTGATACGAAGTTGCATGAGCATCCTGCATCATGACATGAGCACTTGCATTTGACTTGAGGATAGCTTTGTGAAAGAACATGTGTTTACAAGAAAAGATTAAAGTTTTTGAAATGCAAACTATGGCTGCTGGTTGATCGAAGGGTATAAAAGTCATGCCTGCGAAAGCAGGGTATAAAAGCGTGACCTGTGAATCAACAGCAGGGTATAAAGTATTTTATGGGGCCGTGGACCTATCAGCACGGATATATGATATATGTAATGGGGCCGTGGATCTATCAGCACAGATATATGATATTTGTAACGGGGCCGTGGACCTTTCAGCACGGGGTATAAAGTTATATGTTATGGGACCGTGGACCTTTCAGCACGGGTATAAAGTTCTGTTTGCTGTGGACTGATCACCCACAGGGTATAAAGTTCTGCTACGCGAAGAATATGATATGAAAAGTTATGAAACGTTTTGTGAAATGACATGCACGATATGTTTACGAAAGAAGACATATGCATGGATGTTGTGTGTGGTTTTAAAGAAGTACATGCATCATGATACACGAAGCATAAGATTTGACATGCAATAAATGTGACTAGCTTATGTTCTGTTTATGTGGTATGTTATTTTAGTTACATGTTTGTTCTTGTATCCGTGTATCATTCATGTGATTTATCTATTTTGGAGAATTGTTGTGAAGATGCTATTTGTTAACCTGAGCACCTTATTTTGGGCAATAACTTATCTACCGGTGACTCTCGTCGTGTGTGATCCCGTAAGGTGTATAGACAGGTTACTTGCTGGCGATATTTTTGCTAAGAACAGATACTCTATTTCCTTTTCAGGTGAGCTAGAATACGAAATGATATTTGTCGAGGATGATGGCGAGTGGGCTCAATGGGATGATGGACATGGAAGTAGATAGATGTTTGATTACTTTATTTAAGTTGGAAAACTTGATGTTTATTATGCTGTACTGGAGGATATGCTAGACAGTTGATCGAACACCTTTTATTTCCGTTGTATTTTCTGGTTGCATTAATGATGGTGCAGTTTTAAATTTTATGACGTTTCCGTTGAACGCTTGATCTGCTTTGACGCTTCGTAGTTCTCTTAGTAGACTACGACGGGTGCACTGGTTCCGATACCAGTATCGGGCCGGGGCGCTACAGGTGGTATCAGAGTATAGGCTTCAGATCTATCTCGGAAACTTAGGTTCATGATCTTTTAGATATTTAAGATATGATTCTCCCTTAAGGTTGATCCTTAGTTATAAGTACTGATTTCTCTAGAGTTTAAGTATGATTTGGGTTGGGTGTGTGCGAGCGCGTTTATCATCTAATTTCGTATTAATAGTTTTACTACATACCTCACCCATTCTTACGCGTTCAAGCTTTCAGTAACATCTTGTATTTACTGAATAATGTTGATCTTTCAGAGAAAATGCCTCCAAGAAGGGATAACGTAGGGAACTCCAACAACGAACAGGAGAACCAGCGACCACAAGTTGTTTTACCCCAGGTGCTCACTGATGCGCTAATGGTGATCGCACAAGGGTTTGCTCAACAGCAATAGCCTCCGCCTCCTCCACCGCCCCAGCATAACATCCGGTTCTTTTATGGAGAGATGAGAAAGATGAGGGTGCCGGAGTTTGGAGGATGTACTGATCCTGAGGAGGCTCAGCACTGGTTGGCTAAGGTGGAAGAGGTAACATTTCAAGGAGATGCGGAACGAAAGAAAGTTCCCAAGAAGGTGTATGTGTCGGTTGCACAAGCATGCAAAGCCTTAAGGAAAGGTGCTGAGGGATTCTTAGTGTATGCCATGGATGTTACTCAGGAGGTACCGTCTATTGAGCAAATTTCAGTGGTCAATGAATTTCTTGATGTGTTTCCAAAAGATCTACCAGGAGTACCGCCCCCGAGGGAAGTCGAGTTCGAGATAAACTTGATTCCAGGAACAACTGCAGGAGTTGTTGGACAAGAAGTTTATCCGCCCTAGTGTATCACCTTGGGGAGCGCCTGTTTTGTTTGTGAAGAAGAAAGATGGTAGCATGAGACTTTGTATCGATTATAGAGAGTTGAATAAAATTACCATCAAGAATAAGTATCCCCTTCCACGAATTGAGGATTTGTTTGACCAGCTCAAGGGTGCCAAAATCTTCTCTAAAATTGATCTCCGATCAGGGTATCACCAGTTGCGAGTGAAGGCCAAGGACATCGCAAAGACAGCTTTCCGCACGAGATATGGCCATTATGAGTTTTTGGTGATGCCATTTGGATTAACAAATGCCCCCGCAGCTTTTATGGATCTTATGAATACCGTCTTTCGGGAACAATTAGACAAGTTTGTAGTGGTGTTTATAGATGATATTCTAGTGTATTCTGCCGACAAGCAAACTCACGTTGAGCATTTGAGAATTGTCTTAGGCATCCTAAGGCAGAAACAATTGTACGCTAAGTTTAGCAAGTGTGAGTTTTGGTTAAGAAGTGTGGCTTTTCTGGGTCACGTTATATCAGAGGAGGGGATTGATGTGGATCCGAAGAAGGTGGAAGCTATCACTGAATGGCCTAGACCTACAAATGTCATCGAAGTACGAAGTTTCTTAGGTCTAGCGGGGTATTATAGGAAGTTTGTCGAGGGATTCTCAAGGATAGCAGTGCCTCTCAGTCGCCTTACCCAAAAGAAGTCTAAGTTTGAGTGGACGGCGGAATGCGATCAAAGCTTCACGGAGCTTAAGAAGAGACTAATCACAGCTCCCGTATTGGCTCAACCCTCCGAACTGATGGGTTTGTAATTTATAGCGATGCATCGAAAAACGGTTTAGGTACGTAAACTGTAGTATAAGGTTATGATCTTGTATACCAATTAAGTTAGACTAATACCTTGTTTGTAGGTTGTGTTTTGATGCAAAACGATCGAGTCATCGCATATGCATCAAGACAGCTAAAGTCTTATGAGCAAAACTATCCCACCCACGATCTTGAACTTGCCGCGGTTGTGTTCGCCTTGAAGATCTGGCGGCATTACTTGTATGGGGAGAAGTGCGCGGTATTCACGGATCATAAGAGTTTAAAGTATTTATTCTTTCAGAAAGAATTAAACATGAAGCAGCGAAGATGGTTAGAATTGCTGAAAGATTACGATTTAACTATTCATTATCACCCGAGAAAGGCTAACAATGTAGCAGATGCTTTAAGCAGGAAATCCAGCCATGCACGGCAATCACCACTGGAAAGAGAGATTGAGGAATTTGGTTTGGATTTGGTGGAATCCATGGTAAACGTTTTGATGACATTGACCATCACGCCGAGTTTGATTGATCGGATAAAAGAGGCGCAGAAGAGTGATAAGACCCTAAGTGATATAACGGAAAGGATGAAACATAATCAAGTCGAAGGATTTCAGATCAAAGAGGAAAGGAGTCTATGGTTCATGGAAAGGTTGTGTGTGCCTGATGTTGATGAACTCAGAAGGGAAATTTTGCAAGAAGCTCATAATTCGAGGTTGTCAATACATCCTGGTAGCACTAAGATGTATAGAGATCTCAAGCGATGTTATTGGTGGTCCGGAATGAAACGACATATCGCTGAGTTTATAGATAGGTGCTTAGTTTGTCAACAAGTCAATGCGGAACACCAACGGCCTAGGGGATTACTGATGCCGTTAGAGATCCCGGAATGGAAATGGGAACATGTCACGATGGATTTCATAGCGGGTTTACCAAAGACAAGAAATGGACATGATATGATTTGGGTCATTGTGGATCGTTTAACCAAGTCTACCCATTTTCTACCCATCGCAAGTGAATTGCCTCTCGAAAGGTTGGTGAATCTATATATGTATAGTATTGTTAGCTTGCATGGAGTCCTAGTAAGTATAGTGTCCTACCGAGATTCACGATTTACATCTAAGTTTTGGATAGCATTTCAGAAAGCCATGGGTACAGAATTAAGGTTGAGTACGGCGTATCATCCCCAAACCGATGGACAGTCCGAGCGGACAATTCAGACCTTGGAAGATATGCTAAGGGCTTGCATTTTGGATTTTAAAGGGAGTTGGGATGGAATGGTAAAGCTGATGGAGTTTTCTTATAACAACAGTTACCACAGTGCAATTGATATGGCTCCTTTTGAAGCTTTGTATGGAAGGAAGTGTAGGTCCCCGGTTTATTGGGACGAAGTAGACGTGAGGACTATCACCGGACCTGAACTTTTGGAGAAGACGTTAGAAAAGGTGAAAGTCATTCAGGAAAGACTCAAGGCGGCCCAGGATCGCAACAAAAGTTGGGCAGATTCCAAACGACGACCATTGGAATTTAATGTGGCTGAGAAAGTCTATTTGAGAGTATCACCTACGAAGGGCATTATGAGGTATGGAGTCAAGGGCAAGCTAAGTCCCCGCTTTATTGGTCCCTATGAAATACTGGAGAAAGTAGGAGCCTTAGCATATAGGTTAGCATTACCTCCGGTGTTGGCACAAGTCCACAACGTGTTTCACGTATCACAACTAAGGAAGTATGTGACAGATCCAAGCCATGTGATTGAAGCCCAACCTTTGGAACTTAAGGATGATGTTACTTATGAAAAGATACCAATGAAAATTATCGATCGGAAGGACCAAGTGTTGAGGAAGCAGGTAATCCCTTATGTGAAAGTTCAGTGGAACAATCACACGAAACGTGAGGCCACTTGGAAACTCGAAGAACAGATGCGGGAGGAGTATCCTCAACTCTTTGACTAAGGTACGTAAGTTTCGAGGACGAAACTTTTTGTAAGGGGGGTGGAATGTCATACCCTGTGACTTTTAAGTACTACTTTCACTAGTTAGAAGTCAACTTTAAATATAATTTCATTAAATGCATAAGTTTACGAGGCTGAGTTAGATAAAATATAGATGAGAAAATAAGCGAAATGAGGAAATTAAGAAATTAGGGTAAATTACCCAAAGTATCCCTTCCCACTTAAATGAAGGGGGAGTTACACAAAGGGGTATAACTCCCCATTGTCTAGCCATCGGTTATAACACCAAAAAGGGAGAGGGGAAAATTGCCAGAGAGAAAAGGGAAGGAGAAAGAGGAAAGAAGAAGAAGAAAAGAAGAAGAAAAGGAAGGAAGAACGTCCAATCTAGGTTCAATCTTTACAGAAATTCTGCCAAACACTCGTAAGCGTATCTAGATTCCAAGGTAAGTAATCTTTCTATACGTTTTACGCAAAATCTGATACCATAGGCCCTATGTTCTTACAAAGAGAAAACTTAGATCACACATTAGTAGCTTTGGTTTGTGTATGTAAAATGCTTTACTATATGTAATTGTTGTTGTTGTTGATGGTGTATAGTCATGTTCTTTGGGCCAACTCCTGAAAATGGTTATGTTGTGATCTTTGTTGATAATTTGCCCATAAAAGTGTTATCCGTAATGTGTTCTTTATTTTGGTATAAGTTCTTGAGTTCATTAAGTACATTCTAAGTGTTTTGAGTGTATTTGCAAAAGGTGGAAGGATTAAAGATGACATTGTTGTAGACTTGTTGTGTTGGAAAGTTTGAAGAGATATATTGGAAGTGTGGGTGATAGAAGGCTAGGATGGACACTAGTTTACATGTTTAAGAATCAACTCATGTCAGTTGTGTGTTAAGCATGATGAATCTAGGTGCTAAGATGGATCTTGAAGTGTAAACATGAAAGGGTTGAAGAAGAAAGGTGGTGGGAGGAAGTTACCGCAGAAAAACTGCAGTTCTGAACTGTCAGAACACTTCGAACACCTACATTAGGCGCTTCAAGTCACATTAGGCGCCTAATGTAGGCGTTTAATGTGTCCCAGTGCATCCCTGTACACTTCGAACACCTACATTAAGCGCTTCATGTCACATAAGGCGCTTCATGTAGGCATTCAATGTATACGGCACATCCCCGAACACTTCGAACGCGCCTCATGTCCCCTTTAGGCGCCTCATGTGACGTTCCAAGTATACTGGAAGTCTTTTTGACCCTTTAGGCGCCCTATGTATGTGTAGTAACTCTATACACTTCTTTTGAACATAAAATGCAAGGGTATTTGAGGTGCAATTGAGGAATAGATGGTAAGTTTGACTAAGTAAGAATAAGATTGAATCCCAAATGAATTAGTGAGACGAACGGACTTGGAAAGATACGAACATGGAGTGTTTGAGGTGCAAGACCGTATACTTGATATGTAAGATGCGGGTGTGTGTTACATGTTTGATACGAAGTTGCATAAGCATCCTGCATCATGACATGAGCACTTGCATTTGACTTGAGGATAGCTTTGCGAAAGAACATGTGTTTACAAGAAAAGATTAAAGTTTTCGAAAGGCAAACTATGGCTGCTGGTTGATCGCAGGGTATAAAAGTCATGCCTGCGAAAGCAGGGTATAAAAGCATGACCTGTGAATCAACAGCAGGGTATAAAGTATTTTATGGGGTCGTGGACCTATCAGCACGGATATATGATATATGTAATGGGGTCGTGGACCTATCAGCACGGATATATGATATTTGTAATGGGGCCGTGGACCTTTCAGCACGGGGTATAAAGTTCTATTTGCTGTGGACTGATCATCCACAGGGTATAAAGTTCTGCTACGCGAAGAATATGATATGAAAAGTTATGAAACGTTTTGTGAAATGACACGCACGACATGTTTACGAAAGAAGACATATGCATGGATGTTGTGTGTGGTTTTAAAAAAGTACATGCATCATGATACACGAAGCATAAGATTTGACATGCAAGAAATGTGACTAGCTTATGTTCTGTTTATGTGGTATGTTATTTTAGTTACATGTTTGTTCTTGTATCCGTGTATCATTCACGTGATTTATCTGTTTTGGAGAATTGTTGTAAAGATGCTATTTGTTAACCGGAGAACCTTATTTTGGGCAATAACTTATCTACCGGTGACTCGTCGTGTGTGATCGCGTAAGGTGTATAGACGGGTTACTTGCTGGCGATATTTTCGCTAAGAACAGATACTCTATTTCCTTTTCAGGTGCCCCGGGACCTCTAACGTTTTTCTTCCTTCCAGGTTCTGTTGGAGGATTTAGACGGAAGATTAACGACATACAACTCGGGTCGTCTCTGATCCATCCGGTGAGGTTTTCGGCTTCATCACTGGTTGTGTGCCCCTTTTTCCATTAATTGCTTGTAATGTCTGGTTTTAGTTTTTTTTTTTTTATCATGTCGATTGCAATTGAAAGTGCTCCTCATTGCGCCAAACACCCAGTTTACCCGCTACTAAAACTCTCAGCCAAACATTTAACAATCAAGCAATGAGTTTTGGCAGTCGGATGTTAAAAGATTTGAAGTCTTGCATCGAATTTTTTATGGAAAAGTTTGTCATTTGAATTGATTTTTTCTAGTTGCTGTAAGTATATGACAAGAATCGTAACTGGAGATCTAATATCGGTTGGTCATGTGACCTGAATTCTGTACCTTAATCGATGAAAAAGCCAATAGAAGACATTGTGTAATACCCCTAATTTGCACAAAAGGATCTAGCAATAACTTTTGATGTTGTTGGAATATACTGGTTGTTTGACTACCTCTCATCCTTTCCAGACTCTAGCAATAACTTTTGGTATTATTTGGCTGCCTCTCATCCTCTCTATACTCTAGCAATAATTTTTGATGTTGGAATATACTGGGCATTTGTTGTATTATCTGAAACACTATTTTCGTTGCTTCTCCGCCTACTCCATCGATCTCTCTAAATTTTTCCTTATTCTTCTTTCTCGTTTACTACCTTGCTTCTTTCTTGTGATGACTTCAACATCCACCGTCCAATAAGGTTCCAAATTTTTGGAGGCTGACAGTGAAAGTTCCACATTCATCTTTTCTTTTTGAACCTGGAGACTCTGGAGACCAACTTTAAGATTATTCTTTTGCATCTTTGCTTATGCTCATTTTCATCTCTTCGACGGATTGCCTGACGAATACTCTTCATGTCTAGCCCGTTCTTGATTTAGTGTAGTGATTTTGAAATCTTGATTACTTGATTGGTTCATGTGGTCTCGAATTTATCCACGAACATGAAACTAAACCTGCAACCAATCTGTCCGATTCACAGAAAGATCTATCACTTCTATATTGAACAAATAGATGTATTTCTTTCTCTCTTTTTTTTTTTACTACGACGATTCTGAAGCCTGATGTTAGGAAAAGATGATGCTATCTTCAAACAATTTTCATGGAAAGTACTGAAGACTACTATACTCGCCCTCTAACTTGAGGGATGTTTGATAGTCGTGTGTGTGTGTGTGTCTATATATATATATATATATATATATATATATATATATATATATATATATATATATGTTACTCTTTGAATTGAATAATATGAATAGATGAGTATTCTCTCGATGAATATTTGCTCATTGAAATTTATCACAAGCAAAAACGGTCTCCTCTTTCTTCTTTTCAACATCCTCTATCAAACTTGTGCACTTAAGCATTTGTACAGAGCAAACCACCACCACCACCACCACCACCACCACCCCCCCCCCCCCCCCAAAAAAAAAAAAAAAACATCAACTCTTTGAATCCCATGTTTACTACTTATGTGAAAGTCAGATGCGATTGTAGATTCATCATAGCGCGCATGAAATCAGGACATCATGTGGTTCCCAAGATTAGAACTTGACCTGAGGATAGCCGCGCGAAATGGACTCTGCTTACCGGATACAGTAATAGGAGCTCCATTCATTCTAAAGATTGTTCTGGTGAAATATTTAGTTAAACAGCCTATGATGTGTCAGGAACTTCTCCATCAGAGGATCTCTCTGCATCTAGAACACCCTGTGTGAAAGAAATCTAAACCATATCAAGAAGACGCCGAAAAACCAAAGGGTCTTGCAGCTTCATACCCAACATTCAAGACGAACCTTAATGATCATGACAGCAGCATCCTTGTGTAGAACCTCGTTATACTCCCGACATGCATGGTACTGTAAACACGTAAGAACTGTCATCCATGTGGTTAACTTTGGTTATTCTCGTTTATGTTTTTAAGCTACCTGTGCACAATTCGGGCAACCAATGTCTTCTTTGCACTGGCAGGACATAAGAAGATCAAGAGCAGTCATGAGAAGCTCAGTGAAACGCGGTTGAACCTTCAGAGCATCCGATGGTATGTCAGAAATATAGAAGGCATTCACTTCTTAAATAAATGCAACGAGGTAAGCTGCATGTTGTTATGCAAACTTGCACCCCAATAAATAATAATAATAATAATTTCCCAGTCAAAAAGATAAACAAGGGGGAAAAGGCTATAAAGCTCATGTTTCACCTGTGCTGCAATGCCGGTCCCTCCAGGATGTGGATCGTAGAGCAGAATTCTTTCAAGCGCATTACGAGTATCATATGGATTTACACACTCTGCGGCTATATCAGATGAGTTGCATCTTATGTACCTACATGCCGTACCATTGGTTTGTAAACCTTGACCAAAGATCACTATACAAATCATACTTCAATCACTATAACAAAGCATATTTTAGTCTATCAGCTCTTGGATGAACTGAAACGCTTACAAGGGAACAACTTTAACAAGAGCATGGCCAACAGCATGTAAACCTCCACGAAATGAACAATTCAGAGCCTCGATATTGGCCTTTATCAACTGCGGGACTCGAACCCAAACAGCCTGTTCCACAAGTATTTAAGAGAACTTGAGAAACACAGAACATAAAAAGATTTTGACATAACAGAAAAGCTCAAGATCGTGACCACAGGTGCAAGCAAGTACCCATGAGTCATATGAGTAATCTGGAAGTGACAGTTCAACAGCATCAAGAACTTCATTACTTCCTTTTCGTATACAATAGTAGCCAAACCATGTAGTGGTCACTTTGCAAGCTTGAACTCGGGATGTAGTCCTTTGACACGTTATATTATTAATCCTTGCAGGATAGGCCTACATCATCAGACAAGAAGCAGGTTAAACAAGTTTACTTGCAATACTACATTTCAACGTGTCACTGGCAGTATGCATTCTACCACTAAACCACCATGTACAGAAAAGGAACGAACAGAATCACACTAGGAGGTCAACCTGTTCAAACAAAAAAACACACTATAGAAGGTGAATAAGCATCTGTTACTCTTTGGTTTTAACGAATTGTTTAAAGTTTGCAACTGTTATTTTGCAAGACTTGCTAAACAATAGCATAAATACACTTAGCTGAAACCTGGTAGCATACTCATTTTTGTCTGACAACCAACATCCTTAAATGAAAAAGGAAATCACATGGTTAGAAGTATGATGGCTAATTAGACATACAATTCGGCCACCTGTAACATGAACATCCGTGTAATCCCGAGTCCGTGTGTAGTAGTTCAGGTGTGCTTGTTTGCACCAAGCAATTTTAGCAGATAGATCTAAGGCCTTCACTAGATATGTTTTCCCTTGATTCATATAAACGGCACCATCATATACCTGCAAGACCAATCAGCGCATCATCAACAACAACATTACCTCATTGCATTAGAAGTAAAGAGGGGGCGGATGTAATCAATTTTACTCATGTGTTGGAAACACACAGAGGTTATTTCTGAATAACCGATAATAAAATATTATACAAAAGAAAAAGATAGTTTTACCAGGCATTAGAAATAAGAGAAGCCAAGCAAGATCATTAACAACGCAACAAGCAGAAAAAGTAACAAAAAGAGATCCAAGTCTGTGGATGTGTTCTTTTACGGAGAAATGTTAAGCAAGATGCTCTGTATGAATCTTAGAGATACCATGAAAATACTGAACAATACAGCATGAGATATTACATCATTGTATGATCGTCTAGGATGCATAAGAAACAAACTTTTTAGCCCCAAGAACCAACAACTTTCAAGGTCAAAAACGACCATACACAATCTCATATAGAGCAGAAGCGAACAGACATACATGAGAGTGAAACAGAGGGTTGCCAAATACAGACACATATACATGATCTACAAGGTTATCGCACACTATACCGCAATCTTCATGAAACCAACCAAAAAACAAACAAACAAACAAACAACAACAATACTCCAGCCTTTTTTCCATTATGTGTGGTCAGTTATATGGATCAATCATTTCTTTTGCGTTTTATTTACGCTTTTATTATTCGTAGTTTAAATCCTACTCTCCTTGCGTCTCTTAATACCTAATACATAATATGCGCTTTTAGGATACAACTCTTTTAAAAATATCATATCATCTCAAATGTGATCCCGACCTAAGTACCTAAAATATTTACTGAAATCACATACCCTCTACATGACATAATCAATTGTTTCCAATGAGTTGCATCATTGACCATATGCTTTCCTAATTGTCATATAATTCATATCCTTTCTTATTGTCTCTCTCTATGTCTTCTTTGGTCTCCCTCTCCAACATTTGACATGCAAATCATTCATTGTCTCGCACCGCCTAAAAGGTGTATCTATTGGACGCCTTTGTACATATCCATACGATCTTAACATTGACTCCCTCATCTTCTCATTTATAGGAGTCATCTCAACTCTCTTTATATATTCATTTCTTATTTTATCATTTCTTGTATGTCCACACATCCATCTTAACATTTTCATTTCCGCCATTCACATCCTTTATTCATGCTCATAATTGATTGTTCACCTTTCAAACCCGTACAGCAGTACGGGCCTTACTACCGTCATGTAAAACTTTCTTTTAAGCTTTAAAAGTACTTTCATATGACCAAAAAGACAAGGAAAAAAATGCTTACCTGGAAAAATGCCTTACTTTCCTCAATTTCCTCAAGGATGTCATTCTTTTCCTCGTCAACTACCTTGTATCTCTCAGTTTCGATTCCTCGAATGCTTACAGATTGTGAAGGTGACATCTACGAGAAAGGAATACATTGTGATTTAGTGACAGAAGATCAAATCAAACAAAATTCCACATTATTGACGATTTTTTTCTGCTCAATTGAAACAGCATGACAGCAAGACAATATATACACATTTTACATACCTCTTGCCCTACGTAAGACCAGATTCTAGCAGATGGATCACGTGATGTATCGTTTGACAGCAATCTCTTATTTTTAAGTGTTATTATGGCATCCTCTATGCCAGAACCAAAATAAACTCTATCATGTAACACACTCAGTGGGTACTCAAGAGCGGCACATGCTAGATGCTTCTCAAGGACCTGTAGGGCAACAAATTACAAAACGAGTCACTTAGCAAGGCAGAACCCCATCATGTCGACCAAAAGATAGTTTTACCATAACTCAATGAACAAATTCCCTTCCAGGAAAAAAAAAAAGAAATAAAGGCAAGACAGGACAAGGAAAACCAATGGAACATGACATAAGAACCCCATACCTGCTTATTTTTTGCATCAATATGACAACATTCGATAGGGCTCCGGAAAAGTTTATCTCGGAACTTCATAAAATACTGATCCAAGGGCCCATCAAAAGCGACGTACACAGCAAGAGATGGGTTCTCCCTTCTTCCTGACCTTCCAGCTTGTTGCCAAAGACTGAAGGCCAAACAAAGAATCCCAGATCATAAGAAACATAAAATAAATAAAAAATAAAAAAATAATAATAAATTTTGCGTTGTGCAAGGGGTTAAGAACAAGATCTTACCTAGCAACAGTTCCAGGAAAACCAAGATGCAGAGTTGCATCAATATGTCCAACATCAATGCCTAATTCAAGTGCATTTGTGGCTGCAATGCCACAAATACGGCCACCAAAAAAGTCCTTTTCAATTTTTCGCCTATCCTGCACCGTTTAAGCAGATAGTCTAACTAAATCTCCTTGTAAGAATTATAAATTTTAAACGGACAACATCCACGAGAGATTAGAGCTGATTGTGAATGGGGAATGTCATCAAGTAGGGGATATATATTATAAATATAGCATATGTCTCTTATCCAAATAAAAAGGACAGGTACAAGTCTAAATCTGAATTAATAAAAGAATTACTGCATTTGGCATAAAATAAAACAAATAAAACAAAAAATAAAAAGAGTTCTTCGAACAGTAGATATGGAAGCAGTGAACTCCTTAAGCCTGGCACTCTCAGAAGATAGCCAAAAAAAGACTAAGTTTACCAACCTCAGCTATGTAGCCACCGCGATATGAACAAACAGAATCAGCTAGGGCAGGGCATGCTTCTAGAAGGATCTCACGCCTAATCAACAGACAATATTACACAGAACATTAAATTGGTCCACGAACCCTAAACTCTTTGTCAGTAATAATGAGGCAATTTCACATACGTATAACAGAGAACAAGCTCACAGAGTTTGCGGGATTTGCAAAATGCTATGCACCGAAGCCCGTGTTGTACCATTTCAGCAAAGATATATGATACCTCCATTATTGGGCTGCACATTTTTCAGAATCTGATTAAATTTAGTAACAAAAAGATTAAAATTCGAAATAAAATAAAGTCAAAGTGATCGAAGTTGCAAGATATGCCCTCTATATTCATTGCTTGAAGTATACATCACACATATACAAGCATGACTTCTGCCAACAGATACACATAAGTTACACGGTGTGGCGAAATATAGGGAATGTTTATCAGCCGCATGCTTACAATAACTAGGCAGAATTACAAAAACATTTATACCCATGTTTTCATGAAAATCTAATATCAAGCAAGGAAACAACAAAGCTTTTGCATCAATTTGTTTTCCCTTATCTACATGCAGAAGAAATGAACACATAAAGATTTTTAATTTATTTTTTGTGTGTATTTCCCATTAATCTGGACTTAACAGATTTCTGATTTCCAGTTCATTTCCAAGAAAATTAGTTGTCTCCTACAAATTCTTGGGTATGTGCATTATTTTCACCATATCGCATAAAATGATCTACACGTAGAATGTGCAACCATTCTTTTCGTCATGTCAAAAGAACTCCCATGCCTCCAGGAAAAGACAATCAACAATTCCTGCCATAATTTCACACTTTTATGATTTAAAAAACCAGACTTCAAGCTATCATCTGTATCAGCTTTTCTTTGCTGATAGTCTAACATGTGATTTAATAAAAGGTTAGGGCACAAAGAAGAACCGGCCGTGCATCAAGAAGATATTCTGCAAGAAGTAGATATGCAGACAACAATTACGCAGAGATGGAATTTCTCATTAAAATGACAAGATATATAGAAAGTAATGAAAAATGACCAGAATCAATCCTTTTCTCCATGACATAGTAGGACATAAAGGGCAACAAGAAAAGCAAATGCGTTGATAGAAAAGTAGATAAAATTCATGTGAGCTAACTCTCAACCTGGAGCGCACTGCAATAATATTCCCAGTATCAGATGTATTTCCCCTTTCTCTACCTTTTGGAACCTGTGACGTTATGGGAAATACATCAGAAAACATTACAAACTGTCCTCGCAAATTATTGAAACTGGAAGGGACATCATATATAAAAACGCACAGTTTTTAGACATAAGGGAGGATTCCAAAGAAGAAACAACTTTGGCCCCGAAGGGCTACCATCATTCTGGATCAACTCTATATCTGAGAGATTTGCAAGTTCCTGCATAAAAGAGCAATCCAGTAAAAATAAAATTTAAAAAAAAAATCAATTTTGCATTTTTATATGAAACGGAAAAGCAAGGTTGCAATGGGAATGCAATCCTAAAATCCCTTAAATCAATTTGATGGCGTATTTTTAGGATGACACAAGAACAATTCACCAAAATGTGCTACAAAACATTTACACCACGCTTAAGGGGCTGTTATACATATGTCACGGATCACATACAAAATGTAAAATAGATTTCAAGTTGATAAAAACATTATTACCATAGCATGCTCTCGAGGATTTCCAGAAGTTGCAGTAGAAAAGACAAAAGAGGGATCACTGCCATAGGCTATCCAAGAAGTCAGCCTCCATTATGTTATTCCAAACTAAAATAAAGTCTGAAAGTTAACTTTTACAAAATCAATAAGTGAACATACCATGAGAACAGATTCGACGAAGTCGTCTCAAAATTAGGGCGGTATGGCACCCAAACGCACCCCTATATGCATGGGCCTCATCTACAATTATAAACCTGATAAAGGAGGACACTTTAAGATCCATTGACTGGCTCTGATAAAAAGATGCATCAAACAGATGCAGTACCAGTGCAGATATGAAACAAACTTTGGTAATAGTACAGGTACAGGATACCCTGTTTTAAACCATGAGATGTTAATTCAAAAGCCTTGGGGAAGTGTCTGATTCCTGTACACTAGGAGCTTTATCCCCATACCCATAATCAATAGTGGATTTATTTAAGTAGTAGTAGAAATAGCAAAAGGTCACCTTAGATTTGACAATATCCGCCTGAATTGTCCATGACAGGGCATAATTGATACATGCAGCATATCAGGGTTCGTGATCAACTGCACAATAGCTAATAAATTATACGTTAACAGGAGAAAGGCAATCTGAAGAAGAAACAAAAACACACACAACCCTGTAGAAATACCAGCCTAGCATTCTCACGTAGCCACGTTCTATCATCCTTAGAAGTGTCTCCATCAAATATACCAATGTTCAAGGTGTCATCTAACCCCTTGGTCATTGTTAACAATTTCCCTAGTTGGTCTTGAGCTAAAGCCTGCGAAGGAATTCTGAGCCTATCAAACTTTCTTTTACGTACAGGTGCAACTACCAAGCTAGTCCAGCAACAGGGAAATTAAAATGCAGGTTTCTAGATAATCTGTCAACTATAAATCAGAAATATTGAAAAGATTACCTTGGTTGGAAACAGATATAATGCACATGCTTCCAGATTGTGGGACAGAACTTCCAGCACTGGCACATTGTAGCAAAGAGATTTCCCGCTGGATGTCATGGTTGCGATGACCACATGTTTTCCAGCAAGAGAGGCCCGAATTGATTCAGCCTGTTGATACAGAATTAAAATATCACGTCTAAAAGATCCAGATAACAAAATATCAAAACAAGTGTTACGGTCCATACCTGATGACTATACAATCTGTTGATGCCAAGGCATTTTAGAGCAGAAATGGTCCTTTCAGAAACTTCACTGGGGATATCAACATACTTCGCTGTCCTGGAACTAACTTGTTCCACATGAACAAGCTGCACAAGAAAATATAGCACTCATCAGAGGGTTTATAAGAATATCTGTTCTGCTAACATATAAGGCCATAAGGTATACTTGTTCAGATTTATTCAATTTAACTTCAGTTAAGTATAGGGAAGCTTCCTTTCAAGAGTGCAAACAAAGAACCTGTCCTTGAGATCCAATACCCAATTTCAGATGTTCCACCATTGCCTCAGGTCCCAGTGGATGGTTGTCCTGCAAATATGTCATCGAAAAAAATTACATCTTTTTGCACAATGGCGGGATATATAATTCATCTTTACTAAGGTAATATATTTTTTTAATAATCTGGTGGACGGAGGGAAGGATGAAAAAGGAAGAAAAACAGTGAAACGAACACTAGAATAGCCATATAGCAGCCACAATGAAGCTGAATCTCGCATTTGGATAAGTAGATACACAATATCCGTATTTTAACAGTAGCCTGCTATCAAATCTTAAGCAGGGTATCGACCATTAAGCAGAAACAGAAAAGAAATAGATTATATAGAAGATTGGAGGCTTTTCCCAAGATGTAACTATTGGAGACACTAAATTTCTCTCCATAAGACACATACATATTTTCGTACAGATACTTCAATATAAAAAAGCAAGCAGATGATTAAGTTAATATAATTATTAATCAAATAAGATGTGAGGGAATGTACAATCCATTGCAAGTCGCAAAAAGATGAGGCACTCACAGCAAAGATGATAAATTCTTCTTCTTCTTCTTCTTTTTTTTTTTTTTGTTTTAGGGCCCGGAAGGAGGGGGGGGTTACAAGGATGCTAATAGCCTCAATTAGCTGAGCACGGATTGAGCATAAATAATAATAATAATAATAATAATAATAATAATAATAATAATAATAATAATAATAATAATAATAATAATAATAATAATAATAATATTGCAGAGACACAAAATGGATAATGTTAACAGCTCAAAGTGTAAGACAATATTGAAAACTAACATGACATCGTCCTTTGAATGAATGGGATCCTAAAGACTTGGAGCTACTCTGCCTTGCTCTTCTTTTATCTCTTCCAATTCCAGAATCATGGCTTTTTCTTACAAATACCAGAAGGTCTTCCAAGGAGAACATCTCAACTCCCATTTCCAGCTGGCAACAGAAAACAATTCTGATCAAGCCACAGAAAGAAGACTAACAAGGAAAACTGAGTAACGAATTTTACACACAAAATAAGGTCAACATACAAAAAAGCAAAACGGCCTTTTCTCTTAATATCAACTAACGAATTGCCCGACTCGTAACAGAGCTAAATTAACATGTCACAATATTTTCCATTGACAAGATCAAAGATTTTACTGAAGGGAAGAAAGCAATACCAAAAACTAAAACCTTGTGATATCCTAGGGTGCATCCAGAACTTTGTCACTAGAAACAGGTATTAAAACAAGTAGCTGCACGTTCTTTCTGATTTTTTTTTAGCCTTTCTGCCGAAAGAATGAAGTAGGAAGCAAATGCATCTATAGAGATGTGATAGGAAATAATGCTATGTGCAAACTATCATGCCAGCCATAGAACTAGTAAGATTATCTTAATTGCATTGAGCAATCAAAAATATAGACCCTGAGAGAGTGAATTACCCATCACCCTTTATAACCAATTCACATTGATGATGTCCTAATGAAGTATGAACAAAAAAGGCAGAGAGCAGTTCTGCGGCATCTTTACAAAGGAATCCGCTGGAAATCTGTAACAACTATCTTAAAAGATTATTCTGACGCATATAAAACAAAGACTCAAAAAAGAAAACAAAAACGGAGAATACTAAGAAATGGTATATATCCAGAAATTTATGTCGACGAAGTCATTGACAATTTACACACCACATAATTCTTGACAGCCACCGCAATAGTTGATATGAAAGTATATTGCCTTCTTCTCATTGCATTGACATTTTTCTCCAGAGCTGCACATTCTTTGGCTGACGGAAACAATGGAAATACATCAGACCCATGTACATGCAAATACTTTAACTGGAGAAGGTAATAACAATACCAGTGGGAAGCGCACAGTTATAATTATCAATTTGATCAGAAACCCTCATGATAAGGAGCATGTCCTGCGATCTTCTGCCTACCGCTACTTCATCAACAATCTGTACCACCTGAAGGGAGGAGAGTATAAGCCAAAACAGATCAAAGTTCACAATCTTAGTCATCATAGTTGTGTCTACTAGTTATGAGAAAATTATTTCACAGAAAGGTGCAACCACTGCGCTGTGACATTCACAGGATATAAATGGCATTGTTTAAGCAAAAGGACATACCTTTGGACAAAGCACTGCAAGATGTTCAAGATCTGATATGCCAACTCGTAATCCTAAATTTTTAAGTTTGTCTAATGCCTTCACAAGCGCACTCCAGGAAATTTCCATCTGATACACTTGCAGAAACGTTGAAAAAATGTTTAAGAATGAAAACGCTTTCAGAATGGCCTTCAACCATAATGGACACAAGCATGAAATCGACCTGCTTATATTAGAATTCATGTCCTTATCCTTTAAATTAGTTTCTCCCAGTATGCAGTTCCCAGTGCTTGGATCATTCAAACAGTTCACTGAATCCAAAAATTGTATTAGTCTCACAAGATTTTGTTCATCTAACATATCTCTCGCAGATGATTGCAGTATATCTACTAGAATTTCTGCTGAAGGTCCACCAGATAAGTTAACTTTTGAAACCCTCTTGTATTTTGTTTGTCCTGAATAAGCTTCAGATGTTTTGCTTTTTCGTTTACTCTGATTTTGTGATTCCCTTTCATCAACAGGCTGCCTTTGAAGACCGCAAATGCTCTGCTGAGATGAGAATTCCTGCATTAAGTCAGACCATGCTGACTCGTGACTTTCAGGAACAGGCAGCCTTTCAGAGCCAGAAATGTCCAGCCAAGATGATAACTCCTGCTTTAGGTCAGACCAAGCTGACTCTGCCAGTCTTGATGCTGCATTTTCTATTGGAACTCCTGAGGGCTCACCAGATACATCAATTTTCTGGGTCTGCGCTCGTTCCTTCTTCACAAATGGAACAAGAACTATAAATTCATCGGGAGCTATTTGACAGCTACTTATCCGGCTTTGCAAACTCAACTTTGACCCCTGATCCACAAATAGTTATGTCAAACAAAAACCAAGCTAACTCAATCTTGAGCTTAATCTTAATTCTTCCTGCCCGGTATCCAAAAGGAGTTTTCTTTTTTTTCCTAGACACATTAGAGAGAGTCGAACCTGAACGCTGTGAGGAAATGATACCCAACCACTAAGCCTAAGGGCTTTTCTCTTCAAAATGTAATTCGACGACCCAAAAAAGAAAAAATGGCATCTTTCGGACATAACTAATAATATGCAGGACACATCCACGTGTCTGAAGCAGTAACATTAATGGCAAAAGCATACAAATGTGGGAAAGTTCACATCTTTATCAAACAAAAAGCAGTCAATTAACTGTATGCACCCATAACCAAAACGAACAATAGTTTCTTTCTTAAGGGGAAAAAGCGATAGAGAAAAGGAAACTTATTGCATAAACAGAGCAGAAAATGAAGCGTGCCTTAAAGAAGAGATGGAAATTGGGGGAAATGGAAGCAGGATGGAAATCTTTTTGGAGTATAAGCTTCAGTTCTTGAATGGTTTTCTTCGGGTTTACGGATATGGTGATTGATTCCCCCACGAGGCTTCTAATATCAAATTGGATATCTTCATGCTCCCCAAATTGGCCATTGCTCTGAGTGCTGCACTTCTCCATTGCTTCCCCTTCTGTTTCAATTCAAATATCTTGTAAGCATAGCTGACTTTTCAATGTAACACCGCAAAGGTAAACGGAGGAAGACGATTGTGGGAAGCCGATATTTGGCGGGGGAATTTGTTCCACCCCCCTGCGAACTGCATCGCATCATAACTCGTATTTAGTGACCTTTGTCTCTCAAAATTTGCCCCGTGGAAAATAGAAATAAGATTCGACTATTTCAACTTATTATCTTTTTCTCTTGAAAAAAACTAATTGCATTTATTTACTTTCATTTGCATATAAGACTTTGTTTTCTTTTATATTAGTTTTGGCTTTTCTCTAATGTGTGGAATATATTGTAACATCAGCTTTTACTAAATGTCTCACTAAATTGGTTGCACTTGGAGTATCAGTTGATCGACACAACATGACGTAATTTTCATTATATTGTGGAGTATCAGTTGATCGACACAACTTGACGTAATTTTCATTATAGGTCATCGGAAAACAAGCACTGTGTATAGTAGCGTACATCCGATCTTCCATATTTCGCTATAGACAAGAGCTTGTAAGGTAATAGGGTAATGTTATTGTTATTTTTGGCAACATGGGCTCTTAATTGATCCTCTGATTATGCGTGTTCAACACTAAACCATATAATATCGGACTGCAAATGTTGGAAGCGAGAAGCATGACGCATCTAAACTTGCAAATAACACGCAAATTTTTCAATTTACAAGTCCAACCAAAACAAAGAATTTCTTTTTTTCATTTAAATGTATAGAAAACAAGGAGTGGAAATAGGAATAGTATTCATTAAAATGATTATGTAACTAAGATTTAGTGCATAAAAACTTTCTACACTTCTGGAAATGATGTGGTAGGATTTAAGAATATACAGCTTATCTACTAATTATATTGTTTAGTAAGTTTTCATACATCAAGCAAAGAGCAACTATGGAATATGGAGTTAGGATCCCCTCAACCCAAATCCCTCACCCAATGCGTTACCGCGCGACACGTAGCAGCAGGGACCTGCATCTGGCCTCACCACCCACCCCTGCTGCTACGTGTCGCGCGGTGACGCGTGGAGTGAAAGGAAAGTGGGTGAGGTGATCTCATCCCTGGAATATGAGTATAACGACAAGACTTTGAGCTCCCAAATTTGAGATTAATAACATAAGTTGTGGATTATTTCCACTTAATGTAACAATGAAATAATAACAACAACAACAACCAGTGTGTTCCAATAACAGCAAAAGATATCGTTACGGTCGGAGGAGAGTGAGAGGCAGTTAAACAATACCTCCATCTCAAGGGATAGAGAGCTTGCTTTCGGTGAGACCTCCGACTTTATATATACCTGTATAGATGACATAACAATAGGAATAGGTAACAATGAAACATTTAGATGTCGGAAAAAGATACGGAATATGAGAATGTATCACCATATGAACAGCAATAATTATCATAAGGAACTAAGCCAATCTGCAACAATAATAAGAGCACACAGACATATTCATGCCTAATGTCCAAATTCACCCCAATTCATATCACATGCAGAGCATCATACAACATCAAACCTAGCTCAAGCTAAATGTTTCTATCGCAATTTCTATATTTCTATTGCTAAAGGATTCCGTCGCCATGTTTCTTCCTTTATCCATTTAGACCAAAAGATTGGAGATGCAACCTTTCTTTGGCAGCTGCAGCAGTCAGATACTTCTTCTGGCTTCTGTTCATCAGCTGCAACAGCAGCAACATACGCCTCTCTGGCTGCTTCTAATGTTCGCATCTCCCTATCATCCGTGTCGTTGTGATCAAATGAAAATGCAGAACATTTTAATCCCTTGATTTCAGTTTATAAGTTTAACCAAAAGGTATCATCTACAAGTCAATATCTATCATTTTAAGCTGTTGCATTCGCAAAAAAGGATCCTAATAGCAAATTGTTCCATATGTAAAAGGATTTTCTTCTCTGATCCAAGGCCAAGAAAATAAAGGAGGAAGAGGTAGTTAGGACTCAGGAGGAAAGAAAATTGAGCGCGCTCACACACACATATATGTGTGTGTGTATTCAGGATGTTAGGACGCAGGCAGGAGGAAGCATTAACTCAGGAGTGGTGTGTACAGATACTAATTTCAAACACCACTGTAAAACAAGATGTCAACTGTTTATATATGCATGCTTTTCCATTTGATAGTAATTCCGTTGGACAAGTTGTTGAAAATCATTGTATAATATTTATATGTATATTTAATTATTCATTCTAGCCGTTGTAGGAGTAGGGTCATCATCTGATGACATCTCTGTAATATTACCGTTGGGATGCTTCTCTGATTTGTATATATATATACCAACACTGTAGATAGAAGAAGTAAGACGATTGGAACAAGATTCCAATTACTCCTCTGAAAAGTTACTTCAAGTAATATGAAATAATTCCTTTACTCTACTGCTGTATACATTCTGAAGTTCTTTATGGTATCAGAGCTTCAAGGTTGGAGATCATCAAACTATCTGCGGAAAATCATCTATCGTTCAAACTATTTACAGAGACCCATTTGCGTCTCAGCATCTTCATTACAAGTTCAATCGTTCAAAGAAAGCTGTGTGTCTCTCCAACTCAAAAGAGAAAGTTGCAGAGAAGAGAAAAAAATTGCGCTCACAAAATCTTCTGCAGAGAGAAGATAAGGAAGAAGAAACAAAAATCTCAGCTAAAAGGAGAGACACCTCACCAAACGGGGGTATTCTTGTAATAACAAGGAAAGTAGCGATTATATTTCACTTAATATTTTAATCGAGAAAAGGGAAGAAAATTCTCGGAGGAAAAAATTAGTTTTTCCTTTTGACGTGTAAATCCATCCGGCGGTCCATGCAGTGGAAAAGCCAGCTGTATATTTGCATGTAGAGGGGTCGACAGCTGTAGCCTTGAAATCACCACTTTTACTATTTCTTTCTACAACCGTCGTTTTTCCCCTCTATCGCAACTGTTGAGGAAGTTTGACAACACAGACTTCATTTACTAAGTTGTCTTCAGAAAAATTTCAATTCATCAGCGCATTTTCCGTCCTTGCATGTGACGGTTCCCGCTTTCCCATTAAACCACGTCTGGTACATTATTTTTTTAAAAAATCATATTCTGGCCTCGTCTGTCGTGTAGGAAGGATTGAAACATTGCATTTAATACTCCTTTCCCAGAAGTCACCTCATATTTCACATTTTCTGAAATCTGAGTTCTGCTTTTGGCCCTTGAGCCTAACACGAAATCGGGGCATTGCTTCTTGAAAAATAGCTATTCCTCAGATCATTTATTTCCCTGCTGTCCTTCACATTTATTACACCAAAAATCTCTCCATAAGAACAAGTTCTTCCCGCCTCTATCCCATCTGGAGTTCTATATCTCTCCATCAAAATCTTCACATCTCCATCAAAATCTTCACATCGTCTTTGAAATACTGTAGTCTCAGCATTACTACTCACATATTGCTGTTGCATGGCGGACCAAAGCAGGATGAAAGTTAAGATGTGCTCTAGTGTTGCTCCAGTGTCTGAGTCATCTGCACTTGTCTCACACAAAAATGAAAAACCCAAAGATGTGTTTGTTGCTACGAAGAAATCTGGTCAAAATGAGTATAGAAAGAAGTACTGTAAATATTGTCAAAAAAATGGTCACGTTGTGGAAGAATGTTATAGGAGACTAGGAAGTACTGTTCAACCCCCAGCTTCGTTTTTCAGGCACAATTCTTATAAGCAGGGTTCCCATGGAGGCTCATCTGGAAGGTCTGAGTCCAGTAACTCATGGAGAACAGATGCTGACTTCTGGAGGCCACCAAGGGCAGCAGCTGCTGATGCTCACGTGTTACCTAGAGAACCTGAGCAAACACAGGGGACTGAAGCTGTATTTACTCAGGCACAGTTGGATGCACTCTTAAGGGTACTAGAGAGTCAAAGAACTCAAGCTCCCACTCCACAAGTCCGAGCCACCATGGCCAGTTCAGGTAACAAGAGTAAGTCTAAACACTGGATTATTGATTCCGGGGCAACCCACCATATGACCTTTGATTGCACCATTCTTAGATCATTTAAGCAATCTGGTGGAGCAAAAAAGGTCAGAGTAGCTAATGGTCATCAAATAGATATCTTAGGCTATGGTGATGTGTATATAACCAAAGAACTAGTATTGAAGGGTGTACTGTTTGTTCCCAATTTGGATTGTAATCTAGTCTCTGTTAGGAAACTTATGACTGACAACAACTGTATTACAATTTTCACCCCTACTAAATGTTATTTTCTTCCTTCTTCTTCCTTCCAGGAGAAATCCTTGAAGGAAAAGATCTTCGAGAAGAAGATTGGATTTGCTAAACATGTTGATGGTCTATTTTTGGCAGATGAACTGAAATCAGGACTTGTTGGGGGGTGTCCCAATAGTTATTCTTTTGTGAATCAAGTTAATGTTCCTACTGACAAGATCAGTCCTAATGTGGCACTTATTTTGCTTTGGCATAGAAGACTAGGACATCCAAACTTTCCTTACTTGAAGAAACTGAAACCTGACCTATTCAGTAATGTTAGTATTGATTGCCTCAAATGTGAAACTTGTTTATATGCTAAACAAACCAGAGTCTCATATCCAGCAAAAGCTTATAAGGAAAGTAAACCATTTAATCTGATCCATTCTGATATTTGGGGACCATCTAGGATCCAGAATGTAAATGGATGCCGTTGGTTTGTCATTTTTGTGGATGATCACACCCGTGTCACTTGGACATATTTAATGAAACAGAAATCAGAGTTAGCTGGCATCTTCAAAATGTTTGTCTCTCTTATACAGAACCAGTTTAATGAGGTAATCAAGACTTTCAGATCTGACAATGGTAGTGAATACCTTGACAGTGAGGTAAAGACTTTTCTTGCAGAAAAGGGTATTCACCATCAGACCTCAAATGTATACACACCACAACAAAATGGTGTGGCAGAGAGGAAACATAGACACATTCTTGGTATTGCTAGATCTATTATGTTTTATATGAATGTGCCATAATACCTTTGGGGTGATGCTGTTTTAACATCAACTTATTTGATAAATAGGATGCCTTCTCGGGTTCTTGGATACATTAGCCCAAGACAACAACTACTCAATTTTTATCCTCATTGCTTATTAATGTCTGAGATTCCTTTCAGGACTTTCGGACGCACCGTGTATGTGTACCTTCAATCACATAACAGGGGAAAGCTGGACAAAAGGTCTATTAAGTGTATTTTCATTGGGTATTCTGGGTCCCAAAAAGGTTATAAATGTTATTGTCCAGTCACTAGAAAAGTTTACACTACACTTGATGTTTACTTTGATGAAGACACCCCATATTATGTATCTGATGAAAAACTGAGTTCTCAAAATTTAGAAAATTTTTGGAGCATTATAGATATTTCTACTGTTGGAGGTGTTTCTTCTGGACAAAATCTTCCTGAATCAACAGGAGAACAGCACAACACAGAAGTGCTGGGATCACCATCAGTGGACCCTATGAGCCCAAACGGCCAACTGCTAACAGGTGAAGGAACGGAGATCAGAGATCAACACCAACCACTTCCCTCCAGTACGTCAGATCTGCAGGTATATACACGAAGGAGGAAACTGCATGCTCCACACGTCAATATTCAGAATCTTCCCTATGGGCCAACTGAGGAAGACACAGGTATATCTGAAGGTATATCTGAATTACCAATTGCGTTACGGAAAGGTACACGAGAATGCACAAAAACTCCATTTCATAGGCTTTTAAACTCTACTGTTTGCTCTACTAATCATCCTCTGTGTAATGTGGTTAACTATGACAGATTAGGTTATAAATTCAAAGCCTTTACTGTTGAGTTAGATAATCATGTCATACCCAAAACTGTTCATGAGGCCTTGAGTCATAAAGAATGGAGGAAGGCTGTTAATGAGGAAATGACAGCCTTACTCAAGAATAGGACCTGGGAACTGGTTCCTATGTCTAATGATTATAAACCAGTTGGTTGTAAGTGGGTCTTCTCACTTAAATATAATTCGGATGGTTCATTAAATAAGTATAAAGCAAGACTTGTTGCCAAGGGTTATACTCAATCATATGGTATTGACTATTTGGAAACTTTTGCACCTGTAGCAAAGTTAAATACTGTGAGAATAATATTCTCTGTTGCTGTCAACCTAGATTGGCCATTATTCCAGCTTGATATCAAAAATGCATTTCTCAATGGTGAGCTAAAGGAAGAGGTCTTTATGAATATACCACCTGGATTCGAAACTGAAAGTACTGCTGGAAAAATCTGTAAACTTAGGAAGGCCATCTATGGATTAAAACAGTCTCCTAGGGCATGGTTCTCTAGATTTGCACAAGTATTAATCAAGTATGGCTTTCAACAGGCACAAAGTGATCATACCTTGTTTATCCTTCTTTCAAATTGTACTACTACTATACTCATAGTGTATGTTGATGATATCATTCTAACTGGGAATTGCCTATCTAGCATCACTAAAGTAAAACAGTACTTGTCTACCGTGTTTGAGGTTAAAGACTTAGGAACACTAAGATATTTTCTCGGAATGGAAGTAGGAAGAAGTAAAACAGGTATGTGCATCTCTCAAAGGAAATACGTGTTAGATTTATTGCAAGAAACAGGAATGGCAGGTTGCAAATCTGCAGCAACACCACTTGACATTGGAAATCAGTCTCACGCTTTATCCGGAACCAGGTTAGCTGACGTTGCATCTTACCAGAAACTTGTTGGTAAGCTTATTTATTTATCGCACACACGTCCAGATATATGTTATTCAGTCAGTTATGTAAGCCAATTTATGCATGCTCCTACTGATAATCATTTACAAGCGGTTATGAGAATTCTACGGTATCTTAAAGGGGCTCCAGGTCAAGGTTTGTTTTTTGGAAAACATAAAGATAGATCTATTCAAGTCTTTACTGACGCAGATTGGGGGGGTTCAAAGGGTGACATGAGATCCACCTCTGGATATGGTACATTTGTATGGGGAAATCTAACTACTTGGAGAAGTAAAAAAGCAAGCTGTCGTGTCTAGAAGTAGTGCCGAAGCAGAATTAAGGGCCTTAGCACTTGGCATTTGTGAGGGATTATGGATTAAGAGAGTACTTAAAGACTTACATTTAGATACTGTTAATTCTTGTTTTACTGGTAATTCTCCTATTATTACTCACTGTGATAACATTTCAGCTATTCACATGGTTGAAAATCCAATTCATCATGACAAAACCAAGCATGTGGAGATTGATAGGCATTTCATCAGAGAGAAGTTAGAAGACAAGACTTTATATCTCAAGCACGTCTCATCAGCTGAACAAGTTGCAGATATACTCACTAAAGCTGTCTCCCCTACTATTTTCAGAAGATTGCTATCCAAGCTTGGATGCACAAACATATATGCCAAGCTTGAGGGGGAGTGTTGAAAATCATTGTATAATATTTATATGTATGTTTAATTATTCATTCTAGCCGTTGTAGGAGTAGGGTCATCATCTGATGACATCTCTGTAATATTACCGTTGGGATGCTTCTCTGATTTGTATATATATATACCAACACTGTAGATAGAAGAAGTAAGACGATTGGAACAAGATTTCAATTACTCCTCTAAAAAGTTACTTCAAGTAATATGAAATAATTCCTTTACTCTACTGCTGTATACATTCTGAAGTTCTTTACAAGTAAGGTGATAATAACTATCAATTTGACTTGCAATGCAAGAAATCTGGTCTGAAGGCCGATGTAAAGCATCATAATCTTCATTAATCAAGGAAGAACTGATGCTTCCCGACTATACAAATGTCTGAGTAAACAACGATATCTCTCCTTGTAGCACTTGTATATCTTTCTGGAGATTCTCAGCCATCTGGTTTGAAGAAGTAACTTCCCACACTAACTTTTCTAAATCAACCTGTTTGTCAGCAAGCTTAATCTGTGGAGAAGCAACTACATGAGACAAGCCTGTTGGAATTTACATAGTAAATCCATTACCCGAGGATCGCTTAAGAGAACACAAAAGCAAAGTAAATAAATGCGGAAGTGTACCTTGCTCCGTTGTTTAACGCTGTAGGGGTTCTGACACGCGTGACAACTGTGTCTTCCAAGGGATTGCACGAACCCACCAGTTGTTGAATCCACTAATGAAATATCAACAACTACCACTACTATTCCGATGGAGAGAATAAGTAGTGTGTTTTCCTCTCGAAAATGTTTTCTAAAGATATATGTATATTTATATATGTGTGCTTCCAGATGTGCGAAAGAACAAAAGCTCCAATTTGCAAGGCAACAAATTGAACTTCAGCCAACGAAAAAAGGGTTAAATGTAAATAAAGTGGCTTCAGCAAAATGATGTTTTGCTTTTGTCCCAAACCCTTCTGAAATCTGTTTCTTTCGCCGCTAGCAAAGCACACGTATATATCATAAGCAAAATGTAACGTTTGGAAATCAATGCAAACGTTTCGTAACATTTGCAACGTTTGGAAATATTGAATTGAGAATTCAACTGCCAAAACATTGATATTAAAATTTCCGTTACATCTTCATATATAAAACGGAAATATTTAACGCTTCGAGAAGAATACTCGTGGGTTCTTGTCCCTCAGGGACCAGATGTCATTAATAATACGGTTTCGACTTTACGAGTCCTACCATCAAAGACTGTAACCGTATGACTGTCTACACGTTTAGTGATCCATTCAGATTACACTCTGTATCCACTAATATACTGAAATGACCACTTAACGTGTGGATAGGTACAAATATTACGTAACATTAGTAACATATAATATATAACATACATAAGTCCACATATATTTGATATGTAACTTAAGTCACACGTGTCGTGCACTACACGTATGAGCATATCAAATCCAACAATCTCCCACTTGGACTATGTATGTTTATGTTACTTATTTGAGCTCCTTTACTGAATGGCCAATAGTGTAATCAACTTAGTCCGGTCCACTCAGTCAATGCCAATAAGAGAAACAAGCAGAACGTCGTCACACTTATGGGTGACGGGTCCCGAATCATGAATCATGATACCAACATTAACTGAACGACATGGATGCTAGAATGGATGTGTAGTGTGGAAATTACATGCTATGTGATCGTACATGCCAATTTCCAACTTGGTCCTACTTAATGAGATCGACAGAATTCAGAATGAAAGTCGCAAATAATGTACAATCCTGAAAACTGCAGTACAACTGAAACTGTAGTGTACATTATAATGAATGTCTGAAACAATGTTCTTTATTGAGCACTACAAAATGTAATCAACAGGCTCCCACTAAAGCTGAATATCTTTGGCTGTAACAATACCCATACGAGCCACATGCCCGTGAAACACCATAGGTATTACCCCTTTAGTCAAGGGATCAGCCACCATAAGATCTGTGCCTATGTGCTCAATGCAAATCAGACCATTCTGAACTATCTCTTTAACAACCAAATACTTAATGTCTATGTGTTTCGACTTAGACGAACTCCGGTTGTTGTTTGAATATAGTACCACAGAGTTATTGTCACAATAGACTTTCAGAGGTATCTGAATAATCTCTACAATATGCAGCTCTGTGACAAAGTTGCGAAGCCATATCGCTTGACTTGAAGCATGGTAGCATGATACATACTCAGCTTCCATGGTAGACGATTCAACTAGCGACTGCTTTGCACTTTTCCATGAGATAGCACCTCCTACCAGCACGAAGATGTAGCTGCTGGTGGACTTCATGCTATCTTCACATCCACCAAAAAATCGGAATCTGTGTACTCAATGATCTCCAACTTTTCAGATTTCCGATACGTCAGCATATGGTGTTTTGTTCTTTGTGGTACACACACTTGTCAGCCTGATTTACCTCAAAACCGAATGAGGTAAAGACTTGTGCAAACTTAAAATACCACTTTCGAGACGCGTGCTTTAGTCCATAAATGGATTTATTAAGTCGACAAACCATTCTTTTTATCTTTGATCTCCCACTTCAAAACGAGGTGGTTGAACCATGTATTTGGTTTAGTCGATGTCACCATTTAGAAAAGCAATTTTAACATTCATTAACATCCATTTGATGTAACTCAAGATGAAAGGATCGTCTTAGTGGTATATGTTCTTGAGATATTGATGGTTCCTAAACTGCATCAGTAGTTCCTCATCCATCAGAAACGATTTCCATAGGTTCCTGTGGACCAGAACTACTAGGGATTAGATCGTTAGATGTGTGTATCCTTAGTAGAATCTCACCAATCATTGGTTCGATTCGCATATTTACACCATCAGAACGATCTTCTTCTAATTCAGTGATCTGCTGATGCAAACCATTTCCCCCCGGAACCGAGATATCCTCAAAGAACTGTTCTGAATTTGTCTCAAATGTAATTCTGCTAGTGAGATCTTAAAATTTGTACCTCCGTGAAAAAACCAAAGAACAAAACAACAAATAAGTCAATATCAACTGCAATATAACTTAAGTACAAATCAAGTATAGAACACTTCCATCTCCCAAAAATCTTTCAATGTTAAGTGCTCTTTGGAGTCACCTTAACATTGTCTAACAATTGGGTTGTAGAAATTGATGCAACGATACACCATACGTAAAGTAGTCACCTTCCTTTGGGCCGATGAGCTAGTCACGTATTTCCTTATTATCGCCGGACTTTTTCAATTACTACGATGTGATATATGTGACTTCGACAACTACGTCTTCCTTTGGGCCGACTAATAGCTGTGCGAAGCACATATCCACCTGTCACAAACTTAACAATTGCACATGCGATGATATGATTGCCGCACTTTAAGGGGATCATATTAAAGCCATACATTTGCTAAGATGCGTATCCTTATGGTTCTATACGCAATTGCAGTTTATCAACTAATATGAAGATTTATGTTTGACCGTAATATATGCATCCAGAAATACATCTGGTTGAGCCCTTTTCTTCAAATTTTGAGACGCCACTGAAATTCTCAAAATCAAAAAAATAACGCCTCATTGATAATTCTTAAGACCAATGAAGCTTTATCAACCAAATCTGCTTGTGACATAACTTAATGTTGAAACTTTATGAAGGTCTGAAGTGAACCGATTCGGCAATACCAAGTAATCTAAACAGTATTGCTATTGCACACAATTCTCAGGCCACCGGTAGAGTCACTATCCGGAGACAGTCTTGCTTAAGAACCGGTTTTCTAAGACAGAACCATGTGCACGAGGAATTTATCACAACTACATTATTCATCTATCACAAGCAAATATATTTGATTGATAATGATTATCAAAATGGGTTCATTTTTGGTCAAATCATCCAGTTAAACTAATTAATCTGTATAGTCACACTGGATAATGTTAAATGTATTGTGTTACAAGAATTGACCAAATGTCATATGCATGTACAATGAAGCTTCTGAATGCTATCAAATGGAGATTCTGAACTTAACAAAAAATACAAAGCAACCAGGGAAACACTTTCAGCAGAATACTTTCTACTGTTTATTCATCGTCTCACATTGTTTGCTTGCTCCATTTATGGCGGTCAAAATACAATGAATTGCATTACTGAACATAAATGCAAACAAACGTTGCAAATTTAATACAACGTTTGAAAACCTTTAAATATATACACATGCAAAACTCCATCAATAAGGGGGAAAAAAGAAAAACTTCAGCAATGCAAAAATTTGCAAATAAAAACCTTTTTTTTTTCCCTCTTAAATGCTTCGAGGAGCAGCAAGCTCCCATTCAACATGTATTTTGGAAAAACGCTTTGCTAAAGGTATCTGGAAGGGTATGCACAAAGCAACCAAATCTCGGCAAGATAAGAAAATCAATATGCTTCAGATGTCAACACAGTATTGGTATTCTATGTATTTACCAAATACAACGAATACACTGGACACTACTGAAATTATTTGGAAACTGGAAGCATATATATCCTGCCATATTTATGGCCAAGTTTCATAATAATTTTCATCAATTGCGCAAATACCACTCCCACTAAAATTTGTTTTCATCAATGGTGCAGCAAATGATGCGTTCAAATTGCGCAAATATATTTTGAAAACATAAATAGAATGACTCACGATTGACATTGTAAAATGTCATATATATGTACAAACACGAAAAACAGCATGGTGTTCTCATTAAGCTTGCTCTGATACCACTTGTTGGAATTTACATAGTAAATCCATTACCCGAGGATCGCTTAAGAGAACACAAAAGCAAAGTAAATAAATGCGGAAGTGTACCTTGCTCCGTTGTTTAACGCTGTAGGGGTTCTGACACGCGTGACAACTGTGTCTTCCAAGGGATTGCACGAACCCACCAGTTGTTGAATCCACTAATGAAATATCAACAACTACCACTACTATTCCGATGGAGAGAATAAGTAGTGTGTTTTCCTCTCGAAAATGTTTTCTAAAGATATATGTATATTTATATATGTGTGCTTCCAGATGTGCGAAAGAACAAAAGCTCCAATTTGCAAGGCAACAAATTGAACTTCAGCCAACGAAAAAAGGGTTAAATGTAAATAAAGTGGCTTCAGCAAAATGATGTTTTGCTTTTGTCCCAAACCCTTCTGAAATCTGTTTCTTTCGCCGCTAGCAAAGCACACGTATATATCATAAGCAAAATGTAACGTTTGGAAATCAATGCAAACGTTTCGTAACATTTGCAACGTTTGGAAATATTGAATTGAGAATTCAACTGCCAAAACATTGATATTAAAATTTCCGTTACATCTTCATATATAAAACGGAAATATTTAACGCTTCGAGAAGAATACTCGTGGGTTCTTGTCCCTCAGGGACCAGATGTCATTAATAATACGGTTTCGACTTTACGAGTCCTACCATCAAAGACTGTAACCGTATGACTGTCTACACGTTTAGTGATCCATTCAGATTACACTCTGTATCCACTAATATACTGAAATGACCACTTAACGTGTGGATAGGTACAAATATTACGTAACATTAGTAACATATAATATATAACATACATAAGTCCACATATATTTGATATGTAACTTAAGTCACACGTGTCGTGCACTACACGTATGAGCATATCAAATCCAACAAAGCCAGCATGTTGCCAGAAAACCCGAATATGCATAAGGAATCACTATATATATCCGTTTACTCACAGAGGATTGAGAGTGAGGGAACTTCTTGAGGAAAGAAATTAGTCTACAATAGAGCAAACCATTCTTCTCTCAAAGAACAGCTCGATTGTTCTAGGCATGGGCTCGCACAAATGGAATGATTAGGTAATGCATAGAATGCATCCACTGGAGTGTATCAAAACAAAAACTCATGATTTAAATGTTTCATATGTCATTTAGTTTGACAACTTGTAAATGTGGAATCAAACTTTTTTTCTTAAACATTCAGACTGCAAAAAAACAACAATAAAGTTCTAGTTAGGAACTTTATATTACACCTCAAACAAGTAGGTGATGGGGATTGAAATTCAGTGTTTGAGTATTGTATTCTTGTTTGCTTTGTAATGGGTAAAAATTTGGTTTCCTCGATGGACTTTACTTCTTATGAACTTTATTCGATTGATAACTTGATAACTCAGGAAATAAACAATTTAAGTGTGAACAAGGGTCGCACACAGTTTAAGGTTCTCTTAGTGCCAGACGGAAATTTGGTTTCCTCGATGGGCACGATCAAGACAGCTCGCTGATGTTTAGGCTGAAAATTGGATGTACTAAGAATCTTTGTGCCAGGAATTTCGCAGTTGTCCTGACACTTACGATGAATTCAAAAAGATCTTGAGTTGGAAAACTGGCAATTAGTTCCGCCTGACAAAAAGACTAGCTACCGGAGCTGAACTTCTCGAGTCAGCTTCAAAACAAAGGACACGAATCCGCTTCTAAGGTTGTCTGTCACAAAAGGCTAATCTTTGGTATCTCTGCTACGCTCTTCGTTAGCTACTTGTTTCTTCTTCCTAGAACTTCTTTCTTGTTAGTTGTTCTACCTTGATGTAAAACTACTAGTAAGAACAAAGATCTAAAACATTTTTAGCTCGCCTGGTTTGATATAAACCTAAAGTAGCTCTATGAATAAAATCCCCCCTTATATAACTAGAAAAGATACAGAAAAATTAATAGCCAAGATGGAGAGGATTTCATTTGAAAATCCCAAAGAAGTCAGAAACAGCCGCTGAAGGATCAGTTGAAGCAGCTTAAGGAACAACAAGCATCAGGTTTAATGTACTGAAAATTTTCCTTACCTTGAGGTTACGGGTTCGAGCCGCAGAAACAGCCTCTTGCACAAAGTGTAAGTCAAGGCTGTGTACATTAGATCGCAAAGTGACCTGGCCCCTTTCTAGAACCTGTGCAAACGAGGAAGCCTAGTACACCCGAAACGTCTTTTTTGACGTGGGGAACGTTGAGTATATTTATGCAAGACATGGTTGATTCTAGCCATGGAAAACACTAATCTTCAGTGACTGATACCATCAATCCCTTCTTGTCACAGACAGTGTTACTTATGAACTTGTGACGAAATTACTACAGTTTTTGCAAATAAAATACAGCAAAAGAGCTCCTTTTTTTTTAATATAAAAAATACAACAAAAGAGCTAAGTGGTGAATAGTAAATGACTGGTGATTAATGGCCAAATACGATATCTCTCAGAACTATGTCACCGCAACTGTGCCAAGCCTTGCCTGTTTAGCATTTTGATTAGAAAAAGCTAAGCTGACTCGATAAAACATGACAAAATGAGTTGCCATGACTTTTTTTTTTCCTGTAATTATAATTATTTTTTAGGACGTGCTATTGTTTATCACATTCTATCATTTTCACATTTAATATCAAATCGTGTTTGTTGTATTAGACAACTAAGGTTGCATTTTTTTTTCACTTCGCTCAAGTAAGAGTCCGCATGTGTAAAGAATTCTTCTTTTTTTTAAAAAAAAAATAATAATAAGATTCCCATTATCATCTCTATTCTTTTTTATCGATTCTCCTTCCAACGGTTTTGACTCGTGTCTATAACCAGTTTCTACGACGGTTCCTATTTAATGGCCTATCTTTCTAATAGTTCTTACAAAAGCGATTTACAAACAACAAATAAACAACAACATCATCTCATTACCATAGAAGCTCTTCCTATAACAGAATATGAATGTTTGGATGTATGCAATTATACTCATATCTTAGAAACACCGAGGTTGTTTTCCGATAACCCATAATGAAAATTGACTCAACCTGTATCGATCACTGATACTTCACAATATGAGAAGTATAGACAATTTAGTGAGTCATTTTCTTTTATTCCATCATATTCAAAAATAAAAGAAGAGTGATAATAACAACGAACGAGTAAACGACCTTGGGGAATCCACTCCAGGCTTGAAGTATATCTTCAAAGGTCGCAATGATTTCACTACATTCTCAAAACTAACTGAATACATATTAAAAAGATAATGTCATACTCTGCTTGTTTCATTTTTTATTAGGAAATATAAAAAGATTTTTGTTATTGTAACTACTGTTAAGAAAAGTGATGATTTCCATCGTCAATCTTTTTATCTTTTATCGGTACTCATTCCTAACATTTTAATTTAGCACATTTTGTTTCTTATCTCTGTTACTTAAACTAACTTAATCTCTCTTTTCTTTTCGAATCCGAAATTGACCCGAATTTAGAGACAACATATCAATTTCGACGAAGGGTTAATTGCATCTGGTATCCATTGTTTTCCACGAAGTTTTAAGTAGCATCCAATGTTTCATGAAACACACTTGGCATCCAGACTTATAGGGTTAATAGACACCTGGCATCCTGCAACCGGGAAAGCACATGCTATAGGCGGTTTTTAGCAATTTTCCTTTTATTTTTCACTTTTCTCCCACTTGGGGCCCAAAATTTTCAAACCATGGTTAATTCCACTTTCTTTCAACCATCTTTCTCTTCCTCCTTTCTTCTCCTTCGCTTTAACAGGGCTCCTCTTCCTTTCAGGCGTAGATTTTCGCGATGAAGGTGGTGTTTGGTTCTGCTTTTGTGGTACATTACATGATGGTCTCAAAGTCCTATCAGCTATAGCATGGCTAACTGGTTACTCTTTCTTAACAATAGGGACAGACAAGTTATCTCTTTGGAAAGAAACATTTAAATTCCTCATTGTAGATGGCCATAAGGACTCAGGTAACTTATTGCTACTTCCTTTTCTTGATGCCAAATGACATTCTACAACTGTATCTTTTGCTGGTGTTAATGAAGATGGACTCGAAGGCGATGATGGACTCAAAGACCTCTTTCTTTCAGTTGATATTGCTCGTTTCGATAACGACAAATTTGATGTGGCTGCCCTTGTGACAGTGGGAGAAGGGTATCTCCTAGGAACAGAGGAAGCAACTGGTGTTGGTGACCTATGTCTAGTAGTCACTTCTCTGGTCCGAGAATGCCGAATCCCGGTGGCTGTTTCATTTTTCCTTTCAACTTGCATCAATGGTGGTTGTGCAGAGGCATCCACTGCTAAGTGTTTTTGCAATGCCTCCACTTTTATTTTGATCAATCCCCTTTCAGATAGTGTTGCCCCCTGGTTTATAAGAACCCATTTGTGGAAGAATACTACTAATAATTCAAAAATGAAATTCACTGAATTAACTTCACAATGTAAATCAAGAACCAATAAAAAATTTTCCGTTTCAAGAGGACATAAATAGAAAAGGGCAGAGGAGAAGGAAGAAAGAAGTTTGGTAAAGAGAGGAAGAAGATGAAAGGGGAAGAAGGGAAAGAGGAAGAAGATGAAAGGGGAAGAAGGAAAGAAGATGAAAGGGGTGGGGATGAGGTGGGGTGTAGGTTTTTTATTGATTTTTGAATTATTTTTTATTAAACTTTTAATTTATTTTGACTTTATTATTTTATTAATTGTAAACTGTGGTTAAAGTCAGGTTAAAAGTAGGGTTAGGTCCGGTCAAAGGTCGATTTCAGCGGTCAACGGTCGTCTAGCCGGTCATCTGGATGCCAGGTGTCTATTAACCCTATAAGTCTGGATGCCAAGTGTGTTTCATGAAACATTGGATGCTACTTAAAACTTCGTGGAAAACAATGGATACCAGGTGCAATTAACCCTTTCGACGAATCCATCTCAAAATTTAGCTTTTAACTGCTGTTTGATCCATAGTCTTTTTACCTTTTTTTAGTTCCCATATCTATGGTTTTCGATTTATACAGAGAAATAGTTAATGGACATAGAGGCATTAATCAGGTCAGTTCATTTCAGCTTTTTCTTTTTAGTTTTGAAAAAAAAGGTTGAAATATATAAAATCACTAAACTAAACTAAAAAAAAACTTTTTAAAATATATAAAATCACTAAACTAAATATTAATAAATTATGGATGAAAATCATACTTAAAAGCTGACTGTTTCAAATAACTCTATTTGATTCATTATGTTGCCGTTTTTACATTTTTAATAGAGTTAAAAGAAACACTCTTCTTTGATTTTTGAATATGATGGAATAAAACAAACTTACCCATTAAATTGGATGTGATTCTTATATTGTGAAGTAGCAGTTGATCGACATAGCTTGACGTAATAAACAACCTCTATGTGTTTCTAATACATGTGTATGATTGCGTGTATCCGATCTCCTAAACCCGATTATAGACGAGAGACTCTAACCTAATGGGGTAATGTTGTTGTTGTTGATTCATGTTGCCGCTATATTTGGGTCAATCCCGGGTGAGAGATGAGCTTAATTAGTACTCCCTTATTATCGGAGATACCAAACTGGAACCCTTTTTTTTTAAAAAAAAAAAAAAAACGTATCGTTCCATTCATATTGGAAGATTTGCACTAAGAGCAACAGATATCCTCTGACCGTAAAGTTTTAACCATTGGAAAAGATCAATAGTGTAATTTGGCTCTTAATGATCTTACCCTAATTTTAGCTTTCGGTTTGTTTTACGTATTTGGGATTATTTTCATATGGCACATTGATAGATGGAGCTATGGGGTTGGCCTGTTTGAAATTGAGTGTGGGACATTGACAAGGAACTTCATCTCATCCCACAACAAATACATAAAAGCCCCACCCTTGCACCACCATCTACTACCGAATACGTCCAAGACATAGTTTAATTGGTATTTGAGTTGATACATTAAGATTACGAAATAAAAGTCGACACGTCCAATATAGAGAAGATGAATAGTGAGTTCCCACGTAACGTCAATAAGGACGTTCCTGGTTAGGGCTGTCGAACTAACCAAACAATCCGCAAACTGTTCGAGTTCGGTTCGTGTTCGTTCGGTAATTATTTGTTCACGAGCCGAATTCGAACAGATATTCAGTTTCGCTTAGTTAAACGAGCCAAACTATTCGCGAACTGTTCGGCTCATTTAAACAGTTATAAGGTTATCGAGCCGAACTCGAACCAATTTTAAAGTTCGTTTACCTGCCGAACAGTTTGCTTAGCTAAACGAATCCGAAAACCTAGTATTCGATTCGGCTCGGTTCATTAACACCCCCTATTCTTGGTACTCTAAGCTTCCGTATTTGTGCATGGTCTAGGGCGGAGCCGAATCGCTTCACGATCTAATATACGCAGCCTTAACTTACACTTTTTTTTAAAAAAAAATGTCTTTTTTTTAAAAAAAAATTTGAATGTGGTGGGACCACTGACAATATTTTTTACACGTGGCGGGACGTGATTGGAGGCCTCATATTTTGTCTCCTTTCCAACCTACTCTGATCTCACCCGCTATCTATGGACTATGGAGAGGAGAGGTAGCAAACAAACCGACCACGGGACCCACGTGTTCCAACCAATCACCTAATAATGCACATGAGTTATGACCACTTGGCTGTTTTTTGGAAAGATTTTTTATATCAAGTTCTATCTTATTTTCTCTATATGAGATTATATTATATATATTAATTTGACATTATTTAAATGTATATGACATGATCTTCTTTATTATAATAGAATATATAATAAAAAGAATGTGATAGATATTGAAATAGAAGATATACGTGAAACCTTCCATCTAATACAAAATAAAAGCGACGAGATTCATTGACGCTGACAGAGGGAGGACGCGTCAGACCCGTCCAATAGGGGTCTGACACGTGTCTCCCTGTAAAAATCAAAAAAAAAGTTGAAGCCTGTTACAATGCCATGTGTCAGGTCCCTATTGGACGAGTTTGACGCGTTATAGTGCCACGTGTCAGGCTCTTATTAGACGAGTCTGACGCGTCCCCTCTGTCATCGTCATCCAAACTTTACCCAAAATAAAACCACCACGTGGACTCATCATCCCGCGTGCGATTCCTTCTACTTCATCTTGTCCTCACTACCAACCGACCACATGACTTCGACAGTCCTTTCCCAGCTCACATAACATAGTTGATAGCTTGATTCATGCCAAACCTTTTTTTTAATTAAAAAAAAAACCTAGGATTAGTTACATAATAGTTATCTTAAAACTAATAGAAAAAGATCAAAAAAAAATAGTATGTCCTTTAATTTAAGTACAACCAACTTGTCAACGTCATTTTCTTTCTTATTTGACTTGGGTGTGATTTTTAAATTAATAATTACTAAAGTCATGAGTAATTACTTCTTGATTATATATCAAGTTTTTTTTTAAAAAAAAAATCAAGTGCTATATAAGTAATATAGCGCTGCGCTTTCGAGTAACTATAACTATAACACAACAACAAAGTATACCCAGTATATTTAAACGACAACAAAAGCTCTCGTCAGAGTCTGGAGAATGTGAGAGGCAGACAAACAATAAATCTATCCCAAAAAATAGAGAGTTTGCTTCGAATAAGACCTTGTCTCCATAGATACATATATAAATGACACAATAATAACTATAACTATAATGGAGGGACTAAATAGATTGGTATAACAGTAGGTAGGGAAATTATTGTTCTTCTTTAGTCTTTCCTCTACACAACATAGCCTATCATTAGGCATGGAATACCGAACCAACAGATAGTAGTTTATAGTGCATTTCACGGATGTTCTTTCTATATAGCATAAACACATCCGTATACATAATTTAGTGGTTATACATATATGTGAAGGAGAAACAATTTTATGTCAAATTGAAAAAATAATTTAGAAACTTTAATTATTAATATATTACTATGTTTAAAAGTAAACAATAATTTTAACACAAACAAAAATTAAAACTAGAACAATATTTTTAAAACGGAGAAGACCTCTTTCATCAAATATAATCTGTACGATAAAAGGTGACGATCCAATGTCAACATAATCGCATGGTTATTGTGATATATTTTGGCTATTGATGAATACACATTTTTTTTATTATAAACACACATTTGTCATTTTTAATCTTTGATTTCATCTCATAGTTCATTCTTTATCATTGATCAAACAAGAGTGTGTAGTTATCAATGAATGACCTATACTTTTTTTTCTTGTTTATATTCTAAAAGGACGTGTCCGGTGTATTTGGCTCTAGTGTTTGCGTAGGGTCTGTGGAGACGCCGGATCATTTTGCGATCTGAGATACGCAGCATTGCCAATACTTTATGCAAGAGACTGTTTTCACAGTTCGAACTCGTGACCTGAACGCCACATGTAACCACTAAACTAACTAAACATCGACAGAGCAATCTTGATCAGGAAAATGAATGCCAGAGATCTTAAGTAGATGAATATCATGATGCATGAGTACGTGAAGATCAAACAAAAAAAAATTTAAACCAACATGAGTTATTATTAGTCATTAATACCGACATTTGTGGACTTTGAAACAAATGAATTTGAGTTGACACTCGAAAATATCTGAATGCCAAGACGTGGACGAGGTGAGAATCATGTACAGGTGGGCCCCAGTGGTACCTGTCGGAAAGCTACAAGTCGTTCTCCTTCTTCCCTCCACCATTCATTGCCGCCATTGCAGCATGTTAGAACAAAGATGCACACCGACACTTCACTATCAAAATCCACATTTAATGGAAACTCCTACTTTACACGAAACAATAAAGTCGGTTAATAATATTATAAACCAATTGGTAACATCCATTTATAAGTAACTGTAAAATATTCTATATATAAAAGACGTTTCCGTGCATTAGTCTCCTGCGTTTTCGTAAGATTCGTAGATAAGCTGGATCTTTTCGCAACTTAATTTACACAGTTTTACTTTGCACTTTGTACAAGTCTCCTCAAATCTTTCACTTATGGTTTTGATCTTCCCAAGTTAAAATATGCACTGATAAGTGATCACGTATCAGAAACAGAATATCCATTTTTCGAAGTAATGTAAACCATACAAACTAGTTTATTCTTTATTATAACTATTTGTTATTTTAGTACTGGTTTTATTAATGTACATGTGATTTAGACTCTTACCTAATTATCATGTTAGTTGACTTAGAATTTATTGCACAAAATTGAAACCCGATCTGAACATCTTATAACTGTTATAAACTTAAGTAATACAATATGAGAGGAGAACAATGTTTTCATTTCTCTTCAATCCTTGCAATATTTCTAACATAGTGTCCTATTTCTAGGACATATATCACACATGTTTATTACAATATTCCATAACACGACATTTTATAACAAAATATTCTATAACAATAACATCTTTTTGTGCCATTTTTTTTTAAAAAAAAGAATATCTCTAGAGTATGTCATATCAGCTGCACCACGTAAATCTACACGCTTTAGTTTCTTCCGTATAATTTTCTATTCTCAATCTGATATTTTTGTAACACATCGTAATGTTTACTTATTTGTAAGCAGATAGAGTCAAGCAGAAAGAATATGACAATTTGTACAAGTGATTCTCTCTACACTGATGTCCAAACAATCTCCCAATGGTTTATTTACTGCTAGGTAAATCAGTCTTGTCAAGAAAATTGCATTTCAGCATTAATGTCAATTAACTTTTTGTAATTTCAATAGCTGGTTACTGGCAAATGGAACAAAACAACTACATAGTTGGCGGTCAAACTAATAAAGAGTAGGGTCTGTGTAGGTAGGGCTGTTAAACGGATCAAATAGTTTACGAATTGTTCGAGTTTGGTTTGTGTTCGTTCAGTAATGTTTGTAAACGGACCGAATTCGAACAGCTGTTTAAGTTCGCTTACTAAAATGGACCAAACTATTCGCGAACTGTTCGACTCGTTTAAACAGTTATAGTGTTATCGAGCCGAATTCGAACCAATTTTAAAATTTGTTTAGCTAAATGAACCAAGCTAAACAGTTCATTTAGCTAAACGAATCCGAATTCAAAAACTAGTATTCGGTCCGACTCGGTTCGTTAACACCTCCGTAGGAACCGAGCATAATTATAATATGAAATATATCTCCAAATCAAATTTAAATTGTATTCGTTATTAATCATCTGACTCACTAAAATTTGCAAAATAGTATCAATATAAGTAGTAAAAATAAGATATTTGAATTTGCTCAAATAAAACCTTATATTACAATTAGGGTTAATTGCACCTGGTATCCATTGTTTTCCACGAAGTTTTAAGTAGCATCCAATGTTTCATGAAACACACTTCGCATCCAGACTTATAGGGTTAATAGACACCTGGCATCCTGCAACCGGGAAAGCACCTGCTATAGGCGGTTTTTAGCAATTTTCCTTTTATTTTTCACTTTTCTCCCACATGGGGCCCAAAATTTTCAAACCATGGTTAATTCCAATTTATTTCAACCATCTTTCTCTTCCTCCTGAAAAGATCAAATTGTCAAGATAAACATACGAACCCATGTGGTCTTTAAACTCACACCAAGACCACAATACAGCGTGTACATTAGCTCCTCAATCAGTCTCCACAATAAGACTATTACACAGCGGCCGAAAAGTTTCGATATAAGACACTTCTCCAAAATTTTTGTAAGCACGGGGGTGGCTATAGACAAAGGAGTAAAAGAGATTATTCAGCGCAGAATTTTCTATCTGAACACACATACATTGACGGACAGAACATCAAATATGATTACGAAGGACTTGAGAATTTATAAAACACTTACAAGGCTTAATTTATAAAACACTTACAAGGCTTCTGCTAATTTACCGGTGCCACCACGGTCTCGTTCAGCAGCAGATGCAACAAGGAGAAGAAAGGAGGAAGAGAAAGATGGTTGAAATAAAGTGGAATTAACCATGGTTTGAAAATTTTGGGCCCCATGTGGGAGAAAAGTGAAAAATAAAAGGAAAATTGCTAAAAACCGCCTATAGCAGGTGCTTTCCCGGTTGCAGGATGCCAGGTGTCTATTAACCCTATAAGTCTGGATGCCAAGTGTGTTTCATGAAACATTGGATGCTACTTAAAACTTCGTGGAAAACAATGGATACCAGGTGCAATTAACCCATTACAATTATTAACATAAGTTAATTAGTTTTACAAATAACGTAATTATTTTGAAAAACGATACAACTCCCTATGAAAAAGAAAATCATATTAAGAAAAACTCAATCAATTTTTTATTTAAAGCTATGTTTTGATTTAAATCTAACAAAACGAAGACAACCTTAAACACTTGTAATAAAGGATCTCGCGGATTACATTATTATATGTTTTTCAAACCGACCTACTAATCTCCACTTCACGAAAATTTCATCCTAATGGCAATCTTCTTGCCGCCAACTGGAAAGTTGGACACCGTCTAAATTATAACTCTCACGGGAGGAAAATGCCAAATTTCTGCTCGGAAAGGAGTCTACTACAAACCAGTCATATAACTTAAGATCTAATTGGATCGTATTCAGACTTTTAGCCGTAAAGAACAGATACAGTATTAGTTTCACATTGTGTCTATCCTAATTCAAACCTGTACGTTTTTTTTTTTTGAGTAATGTCTACCTAAATTTATAACTCGCACTTGCATTCAGAGGGAAAATAAAAAAAAAAACATAATGTGACAAATAATAAAAAGGTATGAAAATATCAACTAATATATACTCATCCTAATTTAATAAACACACTTTTCTGGTTTTAAGACCATTGATTCTCACTTTATAATCTTTCTTCCCTATCGATCAAACAAGATGAATGTCTTTATCAATTTTAGATGTCATTTATCAATTGCCTTCTAAAAACTTACCAACTTTCGATTGGCAAATGAAATAGCCTCCTACCAAATAGTAGGTACAAATTTAACAGCAAATATATATGTACGATAACTTATAAGAGAGAAAGTAACAAACTACCAATTTGTTATCCTAACATAATGCCAATAACACATCAAATCCAAGGCTCCAATTTGAATGGTGTTACATGCCAAAACGGAAAGAGCAAAAGAATACCCACAATGTTATCCTTGCTCATCAAAATCACACAAAAAGTATGAGCTATGACCCCCAAAAAAAAAAAAAAAAAAAAAATCAATGCCGGGTATCTCTCTAATTCTGCTAGCCGAACCATTTCTCGTATACATATATACATATATATACACATATATATGTATATGCTAGCATCATACATGTGAATAAACCATTATGTAATCCAATGGTTTACATAAAAGCAAATGATTCTCCTAACGGCTTTTTTTTTATGTAAACTGTTACATGATACGATTGTCTAAGTACAAGAGAAATGGTGTCTAGATTTTTTTACCACAAATTTTACAATGGTCATTGATCAATTATGATTAGTTGTTCAATGACCAATGAAATATGTAGAATATTTATGAGCCCTTATTTTGGTCAATCACCCCCTTGTTTTGCATGTAGATAAAGCTTATTTGTCATCATTTTATTGGGTCACAAGTTGATCAATCACAACAATAAAATTTATGTTTTTTTACCTGTAGAAGCACGATGAAAAAAATCACCGAAAGACATATGACATCAGAAAGTTGCTTCGAGTCTGCGTGAAGGGTGAACCACAAAAAAGTGTGAGACTCAAAAGGAATGCCGTTATCTTTATCGGACGGTGAGTTTTTGTGTGAGGCTCAAAAGAAATGTAGTGACCGTTATCGGACGGTGAAGAGATCCTATTCGAAACAAATCACCCATCTATCAATCAATCAATCATAATGGTAGAATATGTGACTTAAAAGAAGAAACTATTAGAGTACATTACATAGGGAGTGAAGTCAAGCAAGAGCACTATACCGTGTTTGGTTGTTTCTTTATATTTTGCTTCATTAAGCTGTGAGCATAAGTCATCACACTAATGGAGGAAAATTCAAGGATGGATCATTATCTGGCCAATGATTTTGCACCGAGTAAGCTTGATCATCATCCCCACCAAAATCAAACAACCCTTGATCTCCTGATCCTCCTCCGACTCCCTCTTCACCGTTGATTTGCCATTCAATCCCCGCGAGTCCACTGATCCCTAACCTGCCCTGCTGCAGACTACCAAATCCACTATGGCCATCTAAATACTCGCAGTCCATCTTTAGTTCTTCTTGTCCACGTGTCATAATCATAGGGGTCGATCTCTGATCTTGTACAACAGTCCCATGATGATTATCCTGCACACCATATGTTGATACACCGGCCATATTAAACCCTAACAACGATGACTCCGGTGACGTCATCAAGCTCGTAAAACTCTCTATACCCGATAAAATCTGTCCGTTGGTTGGCAAATCATGAGAAATCAACTGCTGATGTTGATCAAAACCGTTTCCACCATCGAAAAACCCCGATTGAGGAAAATTAATCAGATTAGTGACCGAACATGATGAATTCTCCATCACCGAAGCAACCTCACTGCCGGAGACACCAAGGGGAGCGGTCTTTTTTGCCACCATGGTGGCGGCGCTGAGGCTAGAACTGTCGCTACTCGAATGCGAATTGTCATTCGAATAACGGGAGTTCCCTGCTTCGGGGGTTGAATCGGGGTTTGAAGCTATATCAACTTCAACACCCGATCCAGCTTCTTGCTTAGGTTTGGAGCGTTTAGCTTTCCGGCATCCACCACCAACGGGGACGTTACGGAGGACCCCGCCTCTAGTCCAGTATCTTCTACAGCTCTTACAAAAGTGACGTGGCTGAGAAAGATTATAGTTATTGTAATAACAAAACTTTGTGTTCGCAGAATCACAACGTGGACACTTAAGCGATTGATTCTGTGTGTTATGTGGCCGTAACCTTCTGTCACCACCGCCGCTTCCGCCGGCAAACAACCTTCCTCCACCCCCACCTCCGCCTGCCGGCCCTGCTAGGGCATGTATATCTTGCATTCTTTTAGATCGGTGTTGTTGAAATAATTGTTGAAGGGTTATGAAGTTTGAAGAAATGAAGAAATGGAGGTTGTAATGACTTTTGGAGGTTTAAATATCTAATGAAGTAAGCAGTGGTAGATAGTGTGCACTGGTGACGATGACAATTATGCTTTCCTATATCTTCTCTAGCAAACTACTATTGGCTTGGAGATATAATATAATAATATAATGAAAGAATAATGCTAATAAACAATTGCTCTGTCACATACTATTATTTCAGGATATATTTCTTTTAATTTCAGATATGGGTTCATGTCCTTGGAGCAAAAAGAGAAATTTCTAGCCCTGAGTTTTTACCGCCTCAGCCATAAGAAGCATGAAGTTCAGCGGCCTCTTAGGTTGGGTGAAGAATTACGTAGTGACCTACACAAGCTGTCCTCCGCAAACCAGGTATTCGGTCTAGTAGCAGCGGAACGTCTACACTGTGTGTCCGTAGAATCGAATTATTGACCTATTGGATCAAATTTCAACCTAAGTACGAACTGGACTATACCTTGAGAGTTATGGGTTCATGTCCAAGTTTGACGTTTGGTATAGAACAGTGACCACCATACATAAGTCGTCATATTATCCGCTCATGATAAAAATGTGTTTTCTGGAGTAAAAGGTTAAATTTTTGGTTTCGGAGTCCTTATTGTCACATTCTTATAGAGCTGCGTGAAATATGTAAATCAGAAACTCCTGTTTTACAAATTATAATATGAATAAATATATAGAAGAATTGAATCATCGTATCCAATATACAATTATGATCAAAACCGTTTATGCTGTTTGTGTCACGCCAATAAAAATCAGATAAACTTTGTAGTGGTTAATGAATAAATACTGGAATAATTACTCATTGGCTAATGACCATTCATCTCATTTTTTCTTTCATGTATCGTTATTTAATATTTATTGTGTCTTTTGTGTTTGAAACTAATAAAATTAATTCTGAAACCTCATATAATCTTTTATAACAGAAAGTGGACATATGCTTTAGGAATCAAAAGGAAAATATCATTTTCCTAACGAAATAAAAGAAAACGTTAGAAGTTTGTCATCATAATTTTTGTAATTAGAGAATTAAACTCGATTTCTTTTACTTACATGTTGAAGTTTAATTTTACTTTTGCATTTCCTTTTCTATGATTTGAGCCCGATCTTTATAATAAGAGTATCCTCATTCTCCTTACCTTCCATTTCTGCTCAGAAAGACAATGATATTGGGTGAATATCTCGTTGTACTCGTTCATCTGATGGCGAAAGAGTCATATACAATTGATATATCTATCTATCAGTAAATCAAAGACAAATCAAAATAAACTACCAAACGGGTATAGGCAACTATGCAAGAAAATTAATATACAAATACACTGAGATAATGCCATAAACTAGAGTTGGTTGTTTGTGAGAAGCCAAATAAGTGCTAGTGCTTTTTCGATATCATTTCAAGTTGACATTTGAGGTTAAGTTTATAAAAGAACACGTTAGAATTTCTTGGCATTTACAAAAAAAAGTCAGCTTTTGTATTGATACATTTCAACATCTGTGTTTCTAATACATGGGTATGGTTGTGTACATCATATCCTCTCATACACTGTAATATACAAGAGTCTTAAAGTAATAAAGTAATGTAGTTGTCCTGGTATGTCTTGATACATTTCAAGCATGGTAGAAGGCTGCAAATTCATGCACGAGATTCCGTAGTAAAGAAGTAAAGGAATACATTCTCATCGCTGAGAAAAATAGCAGATGATTCATACTCTATCCTCAACATAGGCTATAACATATTACTCTTTACATCTTAAGAAAATTACTTTTTTTCATATTTTGATAGTTGACTTTTTTTCATAAATAAACTGAATTATGAGAAAAACTCAACTATAGTAATATATTTGGTTCGGAAAAAATATTTTAAACAACATGTATCAGTTTGACTTGAGCATCTTCTATTCTATGTTTATCTATGGTGTGTTTTTTCTTCATTTTGAACATACACAAACACTTCCACATATATACACGCACGCACATACAATGTGTGGCATCGTCTTTTAGTGGGTATGCAACTGGTTTTATTCTCAAATCGGATGGGGCTTCCTGCCGGTGGTCTGATTTTACACCCCGACCCCCAAAGTCTTTTGCCTCGGTTAATATGGTCCAGAATAGTTGTAATTGTGCACCTTAGTCCCCTAAGTCTCATATTTCGCCTAATTTAGTCCAGCACACTGTTAATTGTGCACATAACCCCCTTAATGTTCCAGCTAGTCCATTTAGGTCTGAAATTCCTCAAAATTCTGGTATGCACTCTACTTTATCACATGCCTTCACTAACACTACTAAGTGTCCCACCTCACAGTGGATTTTTGATTGTGGTGCAACCGACACTATGACATTTGATCCAAATGACTTTGTGCATACCTCAACTCCTTTAAAATCATATGTTGAAACAGCCAGTGGCGAAATTGTACCAGTTCAGGGGAGTGGCTCTATTTCCATTACCCCCGATATTACCCAAAAGAATTGTTTGTTTGTTCCATCTCTATCCACTAAATTATTGTCTATTAGCCAACTTACGAAAGAGCTTGACTGTGTTGTTCTCATGTATCCTACCTTTTGCGTATTGCAGGACATTCATACTCAGGAGATCATTGGACGTGGTACTGAGAAAGGTGGTCTGTATTATGTGGATGCAGTGGAGCAACATGGCCAGTCTCATCTTGCCAATGGATCAGTTACTCGCCAGATCTGGTTGTGGCATCGTCGGTTAGGACATCCATCTTTTAGCTACTTACGAAAACTTTTCCCTCGTTTGTTTTCCAGTACCCTACCCCAGTTACAGTGTGATACTTGTCTCCGGGCAAAGCAACCTAGGGCTACTTATTATTTGAATAATACTCGTGTCGACAGGATTTTTTCTTTGATACATTCGGATGTTTAGGGACCATCCCCACATCCTACTTCTCTGGGTTTTAAGTATTTTGTTATCTTCGTTGATGATTTTTCCAGAATGACCTGTCTGTATGTTCTCAAAAATAAATCAGAAGTTGCTACTAAATTTGTTGAATTCTATAAAATGGTCCAAACTCAATTTCATTCGACCATTCAAATTCTCCGATCTGATAATGGGAGGAGTACTTTGCTCGGGCACTTAAACAATTCTTTTGCGATCACAGTATTGTTCATCAGACATTCTGTCCCGACACACCTGAACAAAATGGCGTTGCAGAACGAAAAATCGTACCCTTTTTGAAATGACCGGCGCCATAATGTTAGAATCCTGTGTCCCACGGGGGTTTTGACCGGAGGCAGTATCCACCGCTACATATCTCACCAATCGACTACCCACCTCTACTCTACACCATAAAACTCCACTTGATACCTTAGCCACTCAAACCATTCTACCCTCCATCTTAACTCTACCGCCCAAAGTTTTTGGGTGTACAGTCTTTACACACATACCAAAGAAAAACCGTAATAAACTGGAACCTTGTGCCGACAAATGTGTCTTTGTTGGATGTGGTACTACTCAAAAAGGCTACCGTTGTTACAACTCTCGCACCCGACAAATCCATATCACCATGAACCGCGTCTTCCTTGAGACCGAGTTCTTCTTTGCCACCCCATCTCGGTCTCAGGGGGAGCTAGCTAGTGATGGATCTCTCGACTGGATGTCTAATCTGCCCTGGCCAGTAACTGATTCGACACGCCAAGTGTGTGACCCCGATTGCTCTTCGACTCCCCATGATAATATGGCTATTAATCAAGGGCCTGCCAATGATACTCCTGAGGTGAATACTCCGCAACAGGTAAACTGTAGCATGCATGATAACAATAATAGTCATGTTCCTAGTAAGTCTGGCATTCATTTTTCACCACTTGACTCCCCTGATTCCCCTGACACATCTGACACACCTACCACTGAAAATACACCCATTCCTGACCATAATTTTTCTGGACTGGATCATACTAACCTGTGTGCAGAAGAACAGGGGCGGGTACTCCCATCAAGAAGAAACAGAGGAGTTCCACCAAATAGATACTCGCCCTCAAAGGTAGCTCGGGCTTCTAAGTATCCCATATTTGTACCGAGGAAAAATATGAGTGGTACAGCAATGTCTTTCCTGACCAGAATATGTTCTGAAAGAATTCCCAAAACCGTTGAGGAAGCCTGTAGGCAACCAGAGTGGATGGCGGAAATGATGGCGGAAATGAGTGCTCTCAAAAAGAATGAAACGTGGGAACGCTGCCAACTACCCCCAGGTAAGAAACCAGTTGGGTGTCGATGGGTGTTTACGATCAAATATAATGCAGATGGGGGTATTGAAAGACACAAAGCGAGGTTAGTTACGAAAGGCTATACACAGACACATGGCGTGGATTACTCTGAAACATTCTCGCCGGTAGCTCGGATTGATACCATCAGGATACTATTTTCTATTGCTGCCACAAAAAATTGGCCCCTACACCAGTTCGATGTAAAGAATGCATTTCTACATGGGGCCTTGAAAGAAGAAGTGTATATGGAACCTCCAACCGGCTTCTCAGACGAATTCTGGCCTGGACAATTGTGCAAACTCACACGAGCTCTTTGTGGCCTCAAACAGTCACCTCGAGCCTGGTTTGGGAGATTTACCTTGGCTATGAAATAGGATGGATACCAGCAAAGTAATGCTGATCATACACTATTCATTAAACGAAAGGGAAGTCTTGTTACCTGTCTTATTATTTATGTTGATGATATGATTATTACTGGGGACGCTACTAATGAAATCTTACATCTCAGGGAATATTTGTTCACACAGTTCGAGATGAAAGATCTCGGCAGGCTCAAGTACTTTCTGGGAATTGAAGTTCTCAACCAAAGTTCACTATTTTACCTTCAAAATTAAAGGAAAAACAAAAGTTTAAGAAAAACTAATTCAAAAATAAAAAAGAAAACCCCCACCCCACCCCCCACTCCCGCCATCCACCTCCCTCCCCTACCAATCCACCTTCCTTTCTCCTACCCTCTTCTTTCTCCAACAATGTCAGCAGAAACCCAAATTCCCTCATTTCTTTCCCACATTACCAAACACAAGTCTCCTGATCTCACATCCATCACTCTTTCTACTTATCTTCTCCTCTTTCTACCCGATCAGCAAATGTCTGAAATTTAACCTCTCTCTACCCTATCTCCTCCGACAAGTTAACCTTCCTTCTCCATCACCGCTGGCCATTCCCTCGTCACAAATTTCACACAGGAAACTAACAATTATATTATGCTGAATTTCATCCAATGAGATTGAGTCGTTATTATTTTTGTCATCCTCAGATCTACCGGAATGAACACTAGCTCAACTCGGAACTCCGAACAGTAGCATACGGCAATGTTTCAGTTCGCTATATTTCTTTCAACACTTCTTTTAAGTACAAACAAAAAATTCCTTGGATCTTAGTTTGCTTATTCTTCCTCCAATTTTGGAATCTACCGAGATTCATTCCCTGCCAGATTCCGCAATTTGATGCTAGCCAAACAGAAGAGAAAGAGATCATTCTGAGATTTAGAACTCTAATTATCTTTATGGAACCACGGCATGGTTCTTGGAAAATTCTTCCTTACAAAGAATAGCACTTAGTGAGAAAAGCCCGACACTTCATAAGGGCAAAAAAAGAGAGATTCTTGATGGTTGAAAAAGACGAGGAAGAAGACATGAGGGAAGCATTCAAAGTATTCGATCAAAACGGGGACGTGTTCATCACGGTGGAAGAGAAAGATGGTTGAAAGAAAGTGGAATTAACCATGGTTTGAAAATTTTGGGCTCCGAGTGGGAGAAAAGTGAAAAATAAAAGAAAAATTGCTAAAAACCGCCTATAGTAGGTGATTTTCCGGTTGCCGGATGCCAGGTGTCTATTAACCCTATAAGTCTGGATGGCAAGTGTGTTTCATGAAACATTGGATGCTACTTAAAACTTTGTGAAAAAGAATGGATATCAGGTACAATTAACTCATAAATTATATGTGAATGTGTGTGTGTACACAAGCACACAAAGTATGCAATACCTGAATTTTCTGGACCAAATGATGTACCGTCCAAGAAAGACGAACCTTCTTTCGATGCCTTGAACCATGAGCAAAGAATTCACATTGAATTTGAAGAGGAAAGGTGCAGATAGCAATGGCGAAAATCACCCCATCCAACAAAGCTTGTGCCTCCGCTTTCATGTTAGTGCCTGCGACATAGTAATGTGAAAATGCAACAACAACATCGCTGGAATCCGCCATGCAAATAGTACCACCTGTTCAAAGTGGAACTTGAAAAATATGTTTTTCATTGATAATTTTTGTGTGTACAATATAGCCTAACTTATACTGTTCACACTCTTCTCATACATTGTATCTTCAATTAATCATAATGAAAGAATATTCTATTTCCTAATTCTAAAAGGATACACATTAACTACAGAATTATTCCTTTTGGCTAAATATAGTAAGACTATATTTTAACACTCCCCCTCAAGTTGAATAGTGGGATCCCCAATATTCAACTTGCACAGTATTGAATCAAATATCCTTCCATTGACTATCCCACTGTATCAACATCGCACAATGGGGGTGCATTCGACAAATTCTTCTCCAACCTGGAGAATCATATATACGGGGAACAAAATCTTCATTTCTTCTATATCTCGAGCGCATATATTCACTCCACAAAGATGCACCTGTATGATAATTCCACCATAGCTTGGCTGTTGTATGCCTGCTTAATCACCTGCAGGCTCCGAATATTTAGCCCACCCTCAAACTTCGAGCAACATATTGTAGACCATTTCACCCAGTGACGACAATCAGCACCCCATAAAAATAAAGCAAAGCGTCGCTCTAAAGCCTGAATAATGCTGCGAGGTAGACAAGAAGCTGCGAGAACATGCATAGGTATAGATAATAAGACCAAACGAATGAGAACTATTCTGCCTGCCATGCTTAACAACTTTGCCTGCCATCCATTTAATCTTGAATCCACATGTTGGAGCATGTCTTGACAGTGGTTAGATCGGGTTATTCCTTTATGCAAGTATGATCCCAAATATTTCATAGGTAAGCTTGATTGTCGCATACCAAGTAGAGCAGTAAAGGCATGGCGCTGCGAAACAGTAACTGCCTCTGAATATACCACCGAACTTTTTTGCCAGTTGACAGTTAAAAGTATGGTTAAATCCGGTCAAAGGTTGATTTCAGCGGTCAATGGTCGACCAGCAGGTCATCTGGATGTCAGGTGTCTATTAACCCTATAAGTCTGGATGACAAGTGTGTTTCATGAAACATTGGATGCTACTTAAAACTTTGTGGAAAAGAATGGATACCAGATGCAATTAACTCTATAATTTATATATCAGGGCGTAGTTATTAGTGAACTTTGTTTGCATTTCTTTTGTCACTCTTATTGATAATGGTGTAATCTCCGGCCTGTATTTCGTAAATCTTGTATTGTAGTCACAAGTGTATCGAGCATTTCTACTCTTGATTTAACGATCAACTCCTCCAAACGTCTTCATCTTTTACTCCCTCTAGATGTCAGAGAAGAAGTAATAAGAAACAAAAAAAAAAAACCCTCATCTTGACGGCATCCACGTGCCATAAACTGGTTGATTATGATTGGATCAAAAGTTGAAATCTATCATCCCAGTGTTAAAGAGATGTAAGTCAAGAGTACATTGTCCTTATAGATTGAGTGAGATCTTATGTAGTGACCCACACAAGGTGTCTTTCGCAAACCAGACTTTCGGTCTAGCAGCAAAAAAACACCACACTATGCATGTTTTTAGAATTAAAATCTTGTTCTCTTGAAATAAATATCAACGGAGTATCAACTGGGGGGTTGATACGCTGAGACTATTAGAAGGGGAGTAGTTCTGCTGACCGGTCCACCTATGGTCAGCAGTTTGACCGAAGCAAAACGCTCATGTATTAATTAAAAAAATATATTTATAAAATAAATCTGCTTTTCTGCCTTTCCCATGTATCCTTCATCTTTGTCACCGCCGTCGGCGACCCCCTCTCCCTTCCTCCGTCTTCCCTCCCTCTGTCTTCCCATGTCTTCTTCTCTTTCTAAAACCACCAGTCCCAACAGCGTATCCTTTCTTCCTCCTATCCCACCCAGCAGCGCCGCCCCTTGTCCATCTTCGCTACTTCACTCGCCGCCGCCACCACAAACTCACCTGCTTCGTCCCTTTTTCTGGCCCCACCCTCAACCATCAGCTTGCCTCCCGTTCTTCTTCCTTACTTCCCATCGTCCCTCCCCCCCCCACACCCGTGCAGCGACAGAATCTCAAGGCGGTGGCTGGTCCATCTCCAATATTCTCTGAAGATATTCTCTAGCTCAGCAATTATGTAGATCTTGATTTTCTTGGTAGATCTATATATCTAAACTCCATGGAACTTGAGCTATTCACTAGATCTGCAATATTCCCTTCCTGGTGTTGCGATGGTTAATTTGGATTTGGGTGGTTAGATTTTGGGTTTAGAGAAAAACCAAAGAACCAGATGAAGGAAGAACAAAAGAACTACGACGACAACGGCGGCGGCGGCGGCGGTAGAGATGACAATGGTTCTGCTAGAGGTGGTGTCTTGTGTTGAAATTTTAGGGTTATGGGTTAAAGGTTCATATTCATCTTCATATAAAGTATGTATTTTTTTCAAATTGATCCATATGAGATAATGTTTTTAACGTCCGCTCTCACGTGGCAATGTGGTTTCACATACAGACGCGTTTTAGTTACTGCATTCAATCACAAACACAAGTCAAACAGAAACATCTGACCAATATGGGATGATGTTTTCAACATCCTTGCGTGTCAACGTAGCTTTACATACACACGCGCCTTAGTTGATGCATTCAATCACAAATCACAAGTCAGACATGAACATCTGAGCTTGATGACAGGAGACAATAAATAGCCAACCATAGGTGAAAGTGAGTCTACATTTAAACTTTCTTTGATATCATTTTGAAGCTTAAACTTACACGAGATGAGTCTCATGTCCACTCAAAACATTAAAGCAATAGGTGCTGATACATCATTTTTTTATAACACGTGTATTTTTTTCTTGATAATATTCTCAATATCATAAAAGGAAAAAAAATTCATATATAAATGCCACACAGCATTTTTGTATTGGGGGCAGGAATGGAGCGATCATCCAACTTCATGGCGTAACTTAGCTATATTCGGATTATGGATTGTTTTTGGAATGGTGCATGTTTAAAATCAGACACAACTGCTATGTAAGTATTTTACTGCAGTCTGAGTCAGATATTTTCGATTCAATTAGAATACGGATATTGGCCCAATTTATGTTGGATATTTTATATGACCATTTAAGAAACCACTAAATTTTCTAGTTTGTACCTTAAAACGAACATTTAGACTCAGAATATGACTTTTTGGTCTTGAAGGGATGGAGCTAGATCCCAAACTCTAGAGAGGACATGACTTCTCGGTCAAGATAGTATATATAACTATTTTTTCCATTATTACACTCAATTATGGTACACTTTTCGACTAAACTGCGTTTATAGCCTCGCAAGAAAATTTTACTTATGTAAGAATACATACATCTTTGTGCTAATCTATATCAGAGGAATAATTGTGCGGGATAGTATTTTGTACTAGATGGAACCTATGCGTAGATAGACGGTGCGAAACCCCGAGACTTTACCATTAACAAATGTTAGAGGAATAATTGAAAATTCATGTTTGTAAAAACTCAAGAAAAGAAAAATCATCAAAATATATAGATTTGAAAAAACTAACGAAAAATCAACAAAAAGATGAATAAGAAAGAGTCGATTTTGAGGAAAAAAAGATGTTAATTAGCTGCTTTCCGAACTTGAATCAATGGTTCATAAGACAAAATATCTATAAGCAATAATTTAATTATGATGAGTAAATATATTATCTATCCTACTGATTATTTATCAACCAATAATATACATTCAAACAAAAAATTATAATTAACGAGCGCCGAATATAAATGTGTTTAAAATAAGAAGATCTTGCACCTTATCTATGTCATTTATTGATTAATAAACTATTACTTGTATGTGTAGTAAATACTTCTTGACCATTTTAAAGTTTGCATATAGGTCAAAGATTGTATAGAGTTTTTATTGAGTGTGACTTCCTAACTATTTTTTAGTTTCGGTGAATGCCGTAGATTTTTACCAACTATATATAATAGCTAATCCATATTTTAATTTAATTTTTGATGCAAGAATGCTTAATTCTCTTGTTTGTATGATTCGCTTGTGTGTTCAAAGAAAAATTTAAAAAACAAATTGAAGAAATCGTAGCGGTGCCCTTTACCAGTTGGCTTATGAAACTTGTGCTAGTTTCATGTATTTCATCTACCAGTTTTTGTTATCAACGGTTTAGGGGGAAAAAGTTTTCATTTGAAATGGAGTCAAAATCACACTCTTTTTGATTTTGTAACATAATAGAATAAAGTAAAATGACTCACTCAATTTGCTATGTTTGTAGTAGTTGATCGACAGTTTGAGGCAATGTTCATTATGGGTCATCAGAAAACAACCTCTGTGTGTTTCTAACATATGGATATAGTTGCATACATCTGACCTTTTATACCCACCATAAACAAAAGCCTCTAAATCAATGGGGTAATGTTGTTATTGTTTAAGAGGAAAACAGAGCACACTTTGTAAAAAACGGAAGCATCTAAATCAATGAGATAATGTTGTTGTTGTTTAAGGGGAAAAAGAGCACACTTTGCGGAAAGTTGATTATTGTGTCTGTGAATTTGTTTATTGCCATTGTACATGTAAACTTGATATAAATATTTTTTGTGGTTAATACAAGTGATGTTTTTCTCCAAAAAAAAAAAAATGATTGTTGTGTCCACTATTCAACCATACTAAAGCATAAGAGACCTTTTTTTGCGTGTCAATTTTAGATGACATGAGAATTTTCCAGTTTAAGACGAAAACACATCATATCCCATTTCTTTAATAAAAATTTTTAGATTTACAGTTAAATCACATATCGTCTATCATGAAATATTATTGACCCTAACAATTGAATATAAATAACGACGAAACAAACCAGACAATACTACTAAACCAACACTCAATGGCATGAGAGACTGACATTAAATTTATCCGCATTCATTCTCCAACCAAATTTCCGGTCTAGAAAATATTCGGTATAATTTCTTTTACAATGACTTAACCCTGCAATTCCATATAACTAGGAGTGTTTACGAACCGAGCTGAATATCAAGTTTTCGAATTCGGATTCATTTAGTTAAACAAACTGTTTGGCTCGGTTTATTAATTGTAACGAACTTCAAATTTTGTTCGGGTTTAGCTCGATAACACTGTAACTATTTAAATGAGCCAAATAGTTTATGAACAATTCGGCTTATTTAAGTAAAATTTAACGAACAAACTCGAATCAAATACGAATCAAACTCAAACAGTTTGCGAACCGTTTGGTTCGCTTAATAGCCCGACATATAGCGCACACCATCTTCTCATTGTAAGGAGAGGTGAATAAAAAAATTTTATGTACGTAGTAATGGAGATGACTGTAAAATTAAATAAAAAATGACTAGTAAAAAAGACCTAAAGTTAGATAAAGACACAATGACTCCATCGAGCATAAATAGATCCGAAGTGATTTCAAGAAATAGCTCAGTTGGTATTTTGGTTGAGAGTTGTTCTAATAGGTACCGAATTCGATTTCAGAGACACGCATAGTATGATTGTTCATTACTGTCTCGGTCAAAAGCTCAGTTTGCAATGGACACCTTGTGTGAACTCCTTGTGTATGATCTCCTCAGCCTAAGAGGCCGCTGAACTCATGATTTACATCCTCTACAAGACTCTTTGAGACTGAGACTGTAGAGCCCTTAAGAGCCATGTATGGCCTTTGCTCCAAGATCCGAGGTCAGCGGACACTCGCATTAGTGGACATGTGCTTCAGGGCAGTGTACTCTCACAGCTGATGAGATCTAAGGAAACTAAAATTGAGGCCTCCAATCACGTGTCGCTACGTGTACAAAATTAGTTTTTTTTTTTAAAAAAAAAATAATTACAGCATCCTTTGATTTTGTACACGTAGCGACGCATGATTAAAGGGCTTACTTTTAGTCTCACTTTTAGCCTATTATGATCTCATCCCTCCCACAGTATCACATGCTAAGGGGAATGGGAGTGTGTTAGGAATTCTGGTACTTGTCACATCCTTCTCTCAATTGCAAAAGGAACACTACAAAATCTTACACTGTACATGGATGCCTGATATTAACAGAAGTGACAAATTTTAAATTAATTTCGGAATAAATACGGTTGGTTATTTCTGATCAGTAAAATGTACAGGGTATAGATGTGGAAAAAATGACCAAAACCCATTTTCTTGCATGATATATTCTTTCTCTTAGTAAAGTTTTTCTAATGAGCGACGGATTTTTATTTAATGCTGCTTGTTTTCGAAACGACCTGTCAGACATAACAATTTCTAATAGCTGTTTTTCAAACAAAGAAATGTATGAGATTATGGTTATGATGATCAATCATTATCTTTTTGAGTGATTAATGGTTTACACTTTACTCTTAGTTGTTCTATAATAACATCAAATCTTTCAAACAGTAAGGAAAATTAAAGAGAAAGAAAGGAAAAAAAAAAAAGAAAAGCTATGTGGAGTATATGTTCAAGATATCTATGATCAATCTCAATCATAGAGATCTGAAAAGATATGGGGGTGCTAGCAGAGTCCTCTTGTTCTAAGTTGAACGCTATGGAAGTCACTATCTCAGACCACCATCTAAAATTAAGCACAGCACTTTATAGCACAGTCGGTTGCAATGGAGCGGGGGTGATTTGACCGGTGTTGGGACGGTTCTTCTGATGATCGTCAATCAAAAACTGTCACGTTAGTAATTTAATTTTTTATTTTTTATGTTAAACTATCAACATAGTAGTTTATAGTTGACAGCCTTCTATGCTGGAGGTCAACCGATTCCAATCTAAAACGGAGACATCCTCTTCAATTATTTGTCCTATAATCGACCATTTACCTAGAGTCAACAGATTCCAATCCAAAATGGTGTCTCAGCATCACTATTTACCCATCATGATGGCATTTGGGGTCCTCTAATGTCATATTCATAAAGAATAGGTGCTGGCATCCATAAACTTACTGTTAAAAAAAAATTACATGTGAATTTGTCGCTTTAGGTACACATAATGTCGTATGAAAACCTATATTCCAAATGAAAGCGATAATCCATTTCAAATATTATGCAAGTATGAATTGGAATTCATTATCTGTTATAACCTTTATTTTTCTCCATGTGTACTCGTGCAAAATACAACAACACATACACAGAATATCTCAACGACACCAAAAACTATCGTTATCCTAACATATACTCGTGTAAAATAAATTATTAAAGGAATGATTATGTGTCTTTGAGCCAGAAACTAATATCTATCTTTTAACATATCATATAAATCAATGCATCATGTGTTTCCATGAATTACCTGTTTTCAAACTCCTCATCCAGCAAGTTGATTCTTTAGGAAGATTATAGAAAATTGGAGACTATGTTCCATTTTATGACTGCTTGGAATAAGAATATGAAAACGGTATATTTCATCATATATATATATACATATATATATATATATTTATATATATATATATTTGTAGCATATTCTTTCGTCACTCAAGTTATATATATTGGGTACCTCCTAAAATAAACGAAACTCATCAAAGGTTACAAAAGGGTTTCAAGAAACTAATGAAATGCAAAGATAGAAAATGAATGCCACGAAAATGATAGTAGGACTCGTTTCTTTCAGAACACAAACGTAACATGTATATAAGAAAAATGTAATTAAAATATGCAATCTACTAGTGGATCGACTCTTGATTGGACCAAATCATATAGAATGGGCATAAGAAGGAAAACAACATTTGATTTAAGAGTCACCTCCCAATAATGATAGGAGTGTTTAACAACACAACCCTCTTCGTATTTTGGTTAAGACATTACAACTAGAAAGATACAGGTTCGAACCAGAATACATACAGTGTATGTGTAATTTAGCTATCTATGACAATAATGACTCAGACAATGGTATCTGATTCAACAACAACAACATACCCAATTGGCATAAAGGCTCCCGCCTATGACAGGGTATGGAAGTCAGATGTACGCAACCATACCCATGTGTTAGAAACATACAGAGGTTGTTTCTCGATAATCCTAAAAGATTACCGACCTAGTTTGCAAGAACACTTTATATAGATTGTCTGGTAAAAAAATTTATCAATTTAAGAGATCGTTTCTGCTTTACATATTACAACATGAAACTCTTTGAGGATGATACGATGGGAACTCTTGGAGTCAAATATCACCTCTTGGAACGGGTTTAGGATCCCCTTACTGCAAACCCCTCACCCCACGCATCACCGCGCGACACGTGGCAGCAGAGGTGGGTGGTGACGCTAGATGAGGGTCACCCGCATCTAGCTTCACCATCCACCCCTACTATCACGTGTCGCACGGTGACGTGTGGGGTGAGGAGAATGTGGGGCAGGAGATCTCATCCCCTGGTAACATAGTATGTAACAGCAACAGATGAGTGAATGACAAGTATGTTATTCGATAATGTCCAGACTGACTCCACCACTGCTACAAGCCGAATATTATCTTTGCAAATTCAACAAGTGGACACCACTTTCTTTGGACTGCTTCGTTTCCTGTTCATCAAGTGAAAATTATTGATATTTTAGCATGATCCCACGTGAAATGACGAATACATATATTATAATTGAGCCTTTGGCTGATGTATGATAGACGGATTCATAATTGTGATTTACCTAAACATGGACAACAAAACTAGTACGGTAAATGAACCTAGCCGTTCGGTTATTCGGCTCGTTTGACTCGAGCTCGAGCTTGAGCTCGGCTTGGATAAAAGGTTAATGAACAGAGGTTGAACACATTTTTTCTGTTCGAACTCGGTAAGTGGCACCGTTCGTTTAAGGTATTCGGCTCGTTAATGTTGTTCGTGACTTAAACGAACCAAGCTTAAACAATTAAACATGTTCGTTTAAATAAACGAACAAGCTCGGCTCGTTTGCTAAGTTAAATGAACTGAACTTGAACAATGCAATGTTCGGCTCGTTCGGCTCGTTTACCGTACTAAACAAGACCAAGACGATAATTCTTTTCGCCACTAAAATTTTCAAATTCGGAGTTTCTTTTAGAAAAAAAAATATTTCAGGGTTTCAGACTGATCTAAAATTTTGGCTCGAGGCAATCGGCCACCAAAAGAAGGTTGTTTTATCAAGAACAGTGTAATTCATACCGGAGGCGAGCTTGAAGCAACTAATAAGGTTGTTGTTTTGTGACCTTGAGGTCACCGGTTCGAGCCACGGAAATATCTTGTATTTGCATAGGGTCTTGAGGAAGAGCCGGAGCGCTTCGCGATCTCATCTACGCAGCCTTATTCTACATTTTGTACAAGAAGTTGTTTCCGCGACTTTAAGGTCACAAAGAAACAAACTTACTTGTTGCTCCAAGGTCTCGCATGATCAAGCAATAAATAAACAAAATCGAAATGGACGTGTCACTTGGCACTTATGTATATTGCACAAGGAAGTGTGGCATTCACTGAGACATTAGTCCACATTAGCAGTGTGATCTTATAGTAAAAGCACAACGTTGACGTGGTTCTAATTTTCTAATGATGTTTAACAAACACCACTAATGACTAAACTAATGTTTCGTTTATTAATTATCCATATCACGACGAATGGCACTAATTAATTTATACATAAACTAACTTTACATCATGATGTTGTATTTCACAATCACATCATCATTTATATATAAAACTTTAATTGTATCTCACTTTCTTTAGTGGTACGAGTACGGCAGCTTGTTTGTTGAACATATTAAAGTAATAAAAGTATGTTTTAGATAATATTGTGTGATTATTGTAATAGACATGAAGGTATGGAAGCGTTGAAAATAAAGGGCCATGCGGTCACCAGAAATCGCGAGGGTTTGGCTTAGTTTATTCAGCCACCTGCCGACAGTACACTTTGAAATGACGCTTTTGGAATTCAATTATTTGGACCACCACTCCATTCATATCATATCCTCTATTTTGATGTTAAGCTTACACCCCATACTTTTTGGACCATATATAAGAGGGGTTTGGATCTCCTCACCCCCACTTTCTTCATCCCCTCTGTGACCACGCGACACGTGGCAGCAAGGAGATGGTGAGACTAGATGCAGGTGACCCTCATCTAGCCTCATCACCCCCTTGCTGCCACGTGTCGCGCGGTCACGCGTCACCGCGCTCCCCTTACGGTGAGGGGATCATATCCCATATAAGAGATATGTTAAGCTTACACTACTTAATTCATATCATATCATCTATTTCCATGTTAAGCTTATACCCCATATTTTTTGACCCCACACACACGCACACATATATATGTATGTATATCTGTGTGTATATGCATATATATGTATATGTATGTATGTATATATGTATACATAGATGTGTGTGTATATATATATATGTGTGTGTGTGTGTGAGTATGTGTGTGTCTATATATATATATATATATATATATATATATATATATATATATATATATATATATATATACACATGCAAGTATGTGTCGGTGGGTGGGAGGGTGTGTCTATATATGAAATCATATATGCATGCATATATGTGTGCATATACATACATATACATGCACATACACGTAAACATATATATATATGTGTGTGTGTGTATATTTACGTGTATGTACATGTACATGTATATGTATATGTATAATGGTTAGTCTATTGCATCAAGTCTTGAAATGAGGAATTAACATACTTCAGAATAAGAGTTACAAAACGTAAACAATAAGATCATAAAATTATAAATGTGCCATTCATTTATCATAGTGACTCTCCTCATAACTACTTTGAATAAGGTGATACTTCAAAAATAATGTAAAAGACACGAGTAATATCATCATCATCCGCACTCAGTATATCCAAACGACAGCATAAGTTATCGTTAGGGTCTGAAGAGGGTAAATGATAGGCAGGCAATACCTCCGTCCCAAGGGATAGAGAGCCTGCTTCTAGTGAGACCCCCGGTTCTATATGTATATGCATAAATGACATGATAATAGAGATATGATGTGCTAGTGTGTTAGTGAGGGAATTCAGGAAATACAAAAAAAGAGACTTTCGCTATTGAAAAATACATAACGTGTAACGTGTATATGTACATATAATGCAAAACAATGGTAAAACATAAGCAAACAAGTGCAAAGTCAACCTAAAGCGTAGATAGTGTCTACAATTATCTATGTCCCTAAATATACTCTAAGGTGTCCCTATATATGACCTATACCTCGTTAACCTTAATCTTATATCTCCATGAACTCCTATCCTGGACTATGTCTTCAGAGAGATGCAAATCTAGTAGGTCGTGCCTAATATGCTCATCCCAAGTCAGTTTGAGTCTGCCTTTACTCCTGTTCTCCTCTACAATAAGGCTTTCAATTGCTCTGACCGACGACGTTGTCTGTATCCCCTTGACATGCCTTAACCATCTCAATCTTCCCTCTCTTATCTTATCTGTTATACTACGCCTAATCTTTCTCGAAACACCTCATTTCTGATCTGGTCTAGCCTTGTATTCCCACACATCCACCTCAACATCTTCATCTCTGCCACTTCCATCTTCTGCAATTGTGACCTCTTGATGGCCCAGCAGTCTGTCTCATATAGCATTGCCGGGCGCACTGCCACCCTATGAAATTTTCCCTTTAATTTAGTTAGGAAATTCTTGTCACAACTTCATCTCTGCCACTTCCATCTTCTGCAATTTTGGTACTTAAATATTCCTTTACTTGCGTTATCTACATACTGCAAGCAAAGAGTCCACACAATAATGGTATTAAAATGAAGCCCAAGTTTTGTAATTTTACTTGTGGATTTATTTGTCCATCATATATATTGCATACAAATTCTTCGATCCCGTGACCTCTCTTTGCGTTGATATTATTTAAGACTCAAGTGACCCAGAGCATTGTTCAAATGGTACTCAGGTTGGGAGTTGATCCAAGAGTTAAAAGATTCGATTCCAAGGACACGTACATGTGTTTCATTGTTGTATGAGCCAAATGTTCAGTTTGCAGTAGACAACTTGTGTGAGCTCTTTATATATGATCTCCTCCAACCTGCAAAACCGGTAAACTTTTAATTTACATCCTCTACGATACTATTTGACATTAAAACATTGAAATCTATCCGAACCAAGAAATGACCTTTTACAACCCTCAAATGATATAAATATCAAACACCTTGTAAGCGTTTGATTATATTCCAATCCAACGTCACGTCACTTCCATTAAAACGCTACTTTTGCCACAACACATACGTCAAATCCACCAGAAAATTGTTTGGATTTGGTCATGTTTATTGTCCTAACATTTTCGTGCGAGTGCCATCAATTCACTGTGAAGTTGACGAATGATCTTACATACGACAAATTATAGACTTCGTTTATATTATAAAATTTCTATAGCATTAAATAAACGCTGCCAACTTTAAAATCTTTGATCACCAAATAAGAAACGATTTGTTAGAGCAAAATATCATTCCTTGTCTTCGAGGACCTCTACCGTTCTAACCTCAAAGAGCATTGTAGAAGATGCAAATCAAGAACACAGCGGCTTCTTAGGTTGGATGATGACTTATGCATTGACCTACATAATGTGTCCCATTGCAAACCACGCTTTTGGCCTAGCACCAGTGGAAGACCCAACCATAAGAAGCATTGTAGAGGATGCAAATCAGGAGTCCAACGGCCTCCTAGGTTGGGTTAGGACTTAAGCAGTGACCTACACAAGGTGTCTCCTTGCAAACCAAGCTTTCGGTCTAGCAGCAGTGGAACATCCAGCCCCAATGAGCATTGTGGAAGATGCAAATCAGGAGCTCAGCGGCCTCCTAGGTTGGGTGAGGACATACGCAGTAATCTATCCCATCGCAAACCAGGCTTCTGGCCTAGCAGGAACATCCATACTGTGCGTGTCTTTGGATTCGAACTCTTGAAGCAAATTCTAACTCGAGTACCAACTGAGCTATGTCCCTTCTCCATTACAGGAATATCATGGATCAGAAGACTATCTGATGCGCCGTGTCTTCCAAGAGCAAGAAGAAACGATTTGTTGAATTCATAACATATTGTATACTCTAAGAAAAATAACAGATGCATATATCTCTCGATGACACTAAGATTGCAGATTTCGTAGGTCATAGAGAGAGAACGAGAGTTCCATTTTTCTCAATGATATAAAGCAATGATTGATTAGTCTGGATCTCATACGGACTTGAACGTTAGAGAAGTGAAGAAAATCCATCTCACTGCTTCTAACTCCTCATGTGTGTCTTGCATTTTCATCATAAACATAACTTCGATTATGGATAGTTTCAAGTGAGTTAGATTGAATTCATTACTTATTAGTTAATGAAATAAAAACATTCCTTATGAGCTACACATTTGGAAGACAGTGATGCCCTGTTTATACCGCAAACAGCCTATAGCAAAAACAACACATACTCAGTATATTCCAACGGCAGCAAAAACTATCGCTAGGGTCTGGAAAGGGTTAGAAGCAGACAAACAATAATTATCACTGGAGAAGAATAGAGAGTTTGATTACAGCAAGATAAAAGATGAAGCAACTGATGTTAAATTATAATTATCGAGTAAATCTTATTAGTTATTCAACGAATAATAAAAAATAAAATAATTGAAGACAAACAACCTGCTTTTTATATTTATCACTGTAATATACTAATTTCTTTTTATCTTATTCATCTATAAATATCTACTAGTTATTGATTAACCATAATAAAATTTACCAGCATTTACATAAGGAAATTTGTTCTCTTTTCTTTTCTTTTTTGTTGATAAGCCAATGATTTATTCTTAGTTGCGACAAACTAGTGAAAGTTTTCACTACAAGCAATAAGATAAAGTGAGGTAGCCCTCAAGACAAGAAAATACAGCCTTACATATGAAGATTTATAGATCGACAATCGAACAATGAGATCTATAGATCGATCTGTATATCTAGATTGGATTGGGAACTGAACGATGAGATCTATAGATCAAACTGCAGATTTAAGATTGAGACAATAAAATCATACTAAATCAGTGTTTTAATTGTATCATGTTACTTTAGTTATTAGATCTAAGCTCTGATGAGATTGTAAGTACCGTTTTGCTATTCCGTTGACGAAATTGTTTGCCAATATCTGGACAGCTAAATCATGTACCGATTAACATTATCTAACTGTTATTTCGTTAGCATAACCGTTTTTTTTAAGGAATTTAGATAAGAGATTTGTTCATTCCGTTACTAAGTTTTCCCCCAAACAACACAACAATCAAAACTTTTAGATCATATTCCAATTAGCATAAGTTAACATATCTTGGATACAGTGACTTAATCTTTTTACATGTTATATCCTTTCTTCGTTTCAAAAATAGTGCCATTATTGATTTTTTGAAATAGTATAACAATACGTCTATTAAAAAAAAGTATATATAATAGA
>AP025051.1:6624573-6676507 GCA_036186865.1 Eustoma russellianum
GAGAAGAATAGAGAGTTTGATTACAGCAAGATAAAAGATGAAGCAACTGATGTTAAATTATAATTATCGAGTAAATCTTATTAGTTATTCAACGAATAATAAAAAATAAAATAATTGAAGACAAACAACCTGCTTTTTATATTTATCACTGTAATATACTAATTTCTTTTTATCTTATTCATCTATAAATATCTACTAGTTATTGATTAACCATAATAAAATTTACCAGCATTTACATAAGGAAATTTGTTCTCTTTTCTTTTCTTTTTTGTTGATAAGCCAATGATTTATTCTTAGTTGCGACAAACTAGTGAAAGTTTTCACTACAAGCAATAAGATAAAGTGAGGTAGCCCTCAAGACAAGAAAATACAGCCTTACATATGAAGATTTATAGATCGACAATCGAACAATGAGATCTATAGATCGATCTGTATATCTAGATTGGATTGGGAACTGAACGATGAGATCTATAGATCAACTGCAGATTTAAGATTGAGACAATAAAATCATACTAAATCAGTGTTTTAATTGTATCATGTTACTTTAGTTATTAGATCTAAGCTCTGATGAGATTGTAAGTACCGTTTTGCTATTCCGTTGACGAAATTGTTTTGCCAATATCTGGACAGCTAAATCATGTACCGATTAACATTATCTAACTGTTATTTCGTTAGCATAACCGTTTTTTTTAAGGAATTTAGATAAGAGATTTGTTCATTCCGTTACTAAGTTTTCCCCCAAACAACACAACAATCAAAACTTTTAGATCATATTCCAATTAGCATAAGTTAACATATCTTGGATACAGTGACTTAATCTTTTTACATGTTATATCCTTTCTTCGTTTCAAAAATAGTGCCATTATTGATTTTTTGAAATAGTATAACAATACGTCTATTAAAAAAAAGTATATATAATAGAATGAGCTAAATCCCCAACTGACTGAATAAGATTTCAGATTTATCCCGATCACTCATTCGAAACAACTGAAAAGATGTCAAACATTTTATAATTCGATTTAAACAATTACCAAACACAGTAAAATACACACACATATGTATGTGTGTGTGTATATATGTATGTATATGTATATGTATGTATGTGTGTGTGTATATATGTATGTACATATATATTCAATTTTTGCTAACATTTTTAGTTACAAAAACAAGTATATTTGTTTTAATCTAATACTTTTAATTAGACAATTGATTGTCCATTAAATGGTCAACAATAATTTAAATTTTAAATGAAATTATATAAATAGTAGGAAATGAAATCCAATTGTATAATTGCTTGAGCATGTCAAACAGGTTATGATCGAACTGGATAAGAGATTTCTCAGTTTCCAACCCAAAGCTCAACCTTCTCTCTCTCTCTCTCCCCCCCCCCCCCCCCCCCCAAAAAAAAAAAAAAAAAAAAAAAGACGTTCACATCCCCAGTCAAGATGGAAAAGAAGGCACCCCTAGAATTCCAAACAAAGTCCAACAGAAAATTCGTTCAAATTGACAAATCAACCACTGTAATTCTCAAACAGAAAGTGACTTCAGAGACTTGTCACAGTGAGGCTTTGCCTTAAAAGGGCTAAAGAAGTAAGTAGGAGCCTCGTGATTCAAAACACCATGATTGTTTCAAAACGCTGATTCTCAAATACAACAAAGGCAAACTAACTTATGACAATCAATAACTGACAGGTGAGATGCCCAGGAATTATTCATGGTAATAATAAATTTTAACACACAACGAAACTAAGTAATGTTATATCCCATTTTTTAATAGGGGAAAGAATGGAAATTAGGCCTAATTAATTAGAAAACCTAATTTGATTAGGAAAATTTTCCCTAAACCCTAATCAAATATCTATTTAAACGACGATTAGGTTTCTCCCACACCACTCACTAAAACGTGCGCCTGCATAGAGAAGAAAGCAGCGACGCTTCTTGCTTCAAACAAAGCCGCCAATCATGGAAAAAGCACCACCCGCCTCGATCAACCCTTCAACGCGTATCCAGTCCAGGTAGGTGCCCCCTTAACATCCTTTGTATGAAAACGGTACAATCCTTAATTCTTTACGAAACCGAGATCGTGCATCAGTAATTGTGATTGTATAGATGACTGTTTATTTGATTATAGGTGTATGTGATGAACTGTATATTCGTATATATGCATGGTATTATTTTCGTATGAATAGCATGAAAGATTTCGTTTTTTTTTGTATATAAAATAATGGAAGCGGTTTGAAGACGTGGGGATGGCGGTACGGGGCCGGTGGTGGTGGGCTATGGCCACGTGCTGCCGAGCTAGTGGTGGTTGAGGAGAGGGGGTGACTGAGAGGGGGCCTGAAGGGGGGCTGGCGTGGGGGTGCGGCCTGGGGTGAGGGAGTGGCGGTGGGGGGGCTGGGGGTGCGGCTAGGGTGCAGGGCTGAGGAGTGGGGGGTAGGGTTGAGGTGCTGTCGGCTGGCTGCAAGCGAAAGTTAGGAAGATATAACAAAAAAAGGTGCAGAACGTAGGAGGGGAAGAACAGTAAAGGAAAAGAAATAAAGAAACAAAAAGAAAAAGGAAAAAGAATACGGAAAAGAAAAAGGAAAAAGAATAAAGGAAAAGAAAAATGAAAAAGAATATGGAAAAAATAGGAAAAAAAGAAAAAAGGAAAGGAAATGGAAAAAGTAAATGAAAGCATTTCGTATGTGATTTCTGTGCATCCATGCATCACGAATTGCATAAGGTATGCGAGACCTAAGTCGCATATGTTCTGTTAGGGTATGCGAGACCTAAGTCGCATATCTGTTCTTTCTGTTAAGGTATGCGAGACATAAGTCGCAGATCTGTTCTGTTCTGTTAAGGTATGCGAGACCTAAGTCGCATATATGTTCTGTTAGGGTATGCGAGACCTAAGTCGCATATTGTTCTCTTCTGTTAAGGTATGCGAGACATAAGTCGCAGATCTGTTCTGTTCTGTTAAGGTATGCGAGACCTAAGTCGCATATCTGTTCTGTTCTGTTAAGGTATGCGAGACATAAGTCGCATATCTGTTATGTTCCGTTAGGGTATGCGAGACCTAAGTCGCATATCTGTTCTGTTCTGTTAAGGTATGCGAGACCTAAGTCGCATATCTATGTTCCGTTAGGGTATGCGAGACCTAAGTCGCATATCTGTTCTGTTCTGTTAAGGTATGCGAGACCTAAGTCGCATATCTGTTCTGTTCTGTTAAGGTATGCGAGACCTAAGTCGCATATCTGTTCTGTTTCGTTAGGTATGCGAGACCTAAGTCGCATATCTGTTCTGTTTGGATATGCGAGACCTAAGTTGCATATCTTTCTGTTTGTTAGGATATGCGAGACCTAAGTCGCATATCTGTTCCTCTGTTCTGTTCCGTTCTGTTAGGTCCCGGGGTAATGCCATTGCACGATAGTGTGTATGTTCCGAGAATGTAGGCTTATCATGCATCACGTATGTGGCATTGCATTTCACGCTCATTTCGCACGATTATGTGTTTTTGACTGTTTTAAGAAGTTATGACCGTTATACGCATTTGTGAAAACATGGACAGCCTATTTTCGTATTAACGTACTTATATGTATTTCACTACTGTCCTAGCATTTAATGATCCTCACAGGACCGATGCAGGCAGGGGTACCTACTGAGTGACGTTTTTGTCGCTCACACCGTTCGTTTGTTTTGTGCAGCGATTCAGGGTACGATTACATATGGGTTGGAGAGGACTCTGAATGAGCACATTGGGACTCTTAGAGACTGATGATCAAGAATTGAGGAAGTTTTATTTTATTTATTATTTCATTTGAGGATTTAGCTTAGGGATTTCATTTTAGACACTTTACGATGTCGTTTAGGGCATTTTGACTTAATGTTGACTATACAAATTTTGGGAATTTTACTTTTGATTTAGGGTTTTGAGTTGATTTATTTCGCTTCCGCAATCGAATACTCTGTCGTTTTGATAAGTGAAGGAATTTGTACAGACGCCTTGTATATCCCTTAGTGGAATACGGCGAGCGTACCGGTTTGACCCTAGGGTTCGGGACGGGGCGCTACAGGTGGTATCAGAGCCCAGGCTCTAGATCTACTGCGGAAAACGTAGAATTAGAGAATAAGATGATTTAGACGTAAGAGATGACTATAGATTTAAGTTTTGATAATAGATGTAAGTTTGATCTTAGACTAAGTTTGATCCTAGACGTAAGTTGTGATCTGAGACTAAGTTTGACCTTAGAATAAGTTTGATTTAGACTAAGTGATGATATTAGAAAATAAGTTACGAACCTCTAAGTCAAAATCTTAGACATAAGTGATGATTTGAATATAAGGGATGATCACGAACATAGGTACTGCTCTCAGTTATAAGCGATGATCCTGAACATAAGTCACGGTCTTAGACATAAGTAACGATCTCGATTAAGAATTGACTTTAGACATAAGTACTGATTTAGTAATAAGTGTTGATTATGTACTAATTATGATTTGGAATCAAGACATGATCTTAGAATTAAGGAATAATGATGCTAAGGACGATCCTAGAAATAAGTTATGATCCTAAACTTAAGAAGTCGATCGGTTTTGAAACACGTATACCTAGAATATCCCATACAATTATCCTTTATATAAGGGTGATCATAACTCTCTAAGCTGTGATCTTAGTAACCCTAGTTGAATACTATATAATTGATTTGAATGAATTACAATGTTAACCAGAATACTCTACTACAAATGTTAGTTGACATATTAATGGGTCAGACAGTAACTCAGGCTGCCTTACCATAACTGCAACATGGTACTCGGTACCATTAGGGTAAAGTAAAGCGAGTCCATATCCCTACTTGGACGGTAACATCAGAGCACACTTAGGTCTAAGTTGGGACCATGGCTACTAAGAACTGATTTTAATAGTATGATAAATACTAAGGGATGGTTTATAGTAGAATGATAGAAACTAAATAACGATTAGCATTATAATCAATAGAGTTTAGTTAAGGATATTGTACAAAGGAATTTATAGTCTAGGGTTAAGATGTTGAATGTAGGGTAGTCAAAATAGGTCGACGATATTAGTCTTATTAGAAGTATGGAACAACAGCGACATGCGAGAATCGACTATAGTATGTGCCTTGGAATACTATATCATTACAAATTGTGGGTTAAGTGTTGACATCGGAACATTTGGTTTGAATCTAGTAGGCTTGAATTGAAATAGAATAAGTATGAAGCAGTAGTGGTTGCTTGTTCAGGTGAGATTTAACTAGATAATTAGCGATTCAAATAACCAAGTAAAGAAATACAGTGGATCAGTATGGCGCGCGGAAGCATGGTGAATTAGAACACCTTAAGCTGATAAATATTTAGTGTGTCATGTTAAGATTGGACAATTAAAGTTACAGATTTTATCATAATAGGCGAATGTTAGACTTATAAGAAACGATGCATAGACGGATTGTTCTTTTGAAAATAAGGATGGATTATAGAAATTATACGAAATATTGGACTATTATTTCTTTATCAGATAAATATTTTATATAAGCATGTACACCGAGTTATACCTATATTTTACATGGACTTCAAAAGGCATTTTATTTTCGAAAATACCTCATTAATTCTCATTTTTATATAGTCTACTAAACTTTACGAGGCTATTTTTTTTCCGTACTTGTAAATCAGTATAATAAAAATTTCAATTCTTTTGACGACCTTGAAAAGGGGAAAACTTTTAAAATATTGATGTTTATGCAAAAACTATGTGTTTCTTACCGAATATTTCCAATTTCTTTTTTTGTTCAATCTATTTTTTTAGTCAAAATTAATTTAATTTGATGACTATCGTCATCGCAAGAAGTTTAACCGTTTAAATGTTATCGAATTATTTACCGCTCGATGAACTTACTTAACTTTGGTGAAGCAAAAAAAGGGGGGTAGCTTTCAAAATATATCTGTTTTGAAACGGAAGGTACCATATTCAAATCGTTTCATAAAATCTTCATTATTATTTTTCAACTGTTTGACGCAATTTTACCAAAATACCTTGCGAACAAGTTATATCATCGTTTTTAAAATGGTCATTGAGATATCGCATTGCGAAAACAAATCTATGATACTTTGGGTTTGTGTTTACAAAAATTTGAAGGTTTAGTATTTTAAATAGTTAAATGCTATATTCAAAATTATAGCTACGTAAGCTACTTTCTTTTAACTTGAAGAAAAATATGTCCATACACATATTTCGTATACTAGGCTGCTGACAATGTCTCTGAGAAATTAAGCATGATCATAGAGCTAGTTCGTAAGTATAAGAACGGATTTTGAAGACTTGGTTGTATTAAGGAAGGGTAGCGGTTACCATATTGGCGTGCACCAAGGATGTTAATGTGGTTAATTATCTAGGGGATGAATCATATGTGATGAGTTTGAGAATCCGGTTTTGTAGATTGCAATAAGTTGAATGATACACGTCAAGTGGTATAAGTGGAAGTTTGTAAGCACTGATTATAGGGAATTAAGTAAGGATTGAATTCTATAAAGACTAGATCATCTTGTGAGATGTTAATGATGATTAAATTAAATCTAACTAGAGTACGACGTATTCGAAAAAGTACATACAGCTTAAGGGAGGAGTCTTGTGAACAAGATGTTAAGTTAAAGATTGTACTATACCTAGGAATTGATTTTAGAGAGTTGCTCGTGACAACAAATGTAAGTACGATATAGACCGACGATTAAGTTATGAAGTCATTATAAGGACGATGCCCTTAAGGTTGATGCGAGAACTATAGAAAGAATAGGTCACGATCTATCAGGCGGAGGACAATGGATTTAAAGATTACATTGTAAATATACAGGCTGAATGATTTGAAGACTTAGTCCTGTATCGAGGAAGTGAGATGGGTAATATATCAGAATACGCAAGGGATACTAAGTTCGATCATGATCTAGGTAAATGAATTATGTAGGACTATACTAAGTTACCGATTACGTAACACACAAGTTTCGAGGACGAAACTTTTTGTAAGGAGGGGAGAATGTTATATCCATTTTTTTAATAGGGGCAAGAATGGAAATTAGGCCTAATTAATTAGAAAACCTAATTTGATTAGGAAATTTTCCCTAAACCCTAATCAAATATCTATTTAAACGACGATTAGGTTTCTCCCACCACTCACTAAAACGTGCGCTGCATAGAGAAGAAAGCAGCGACGCTTCTTGCTTCAAACCAAAGCGCCAATAATGGAAAAAGCACCACCGCCTCGATCAACCCTTCAACGCGTATCCAGTACCAGGTAGGTGCCCCCTTAACATCCTTTGTATGAAAACGGTACAATCCTTAATTTCTTTACGAAACCGAGATCGTGCATCAGTAATTGTGATTGTATAGATGACTGTTTATTTGATTATAGGTGTATGTGATGAACTGTATATTCGTATATATGTATGGTATTATTTTCGTATGAATAGCATGAAAAGATTTCGTTTTTTTTGTATAAATAATGGAAGCGGTTTGAAGACGTGGGGATGGCGGTACGGGGCGGTGGTGGTGGGCTATGGCACGTGCTGCCGAGCTAGTGGTGGTTGAGGAGAGGAGGTGACTGAGAGGGGGGCCTGAAGGGGGATGGGTGGGGTGGGTGGGGTGAGGGGGTGAGGATAGTGGCGGTGGGGGGGCTGGGGGTGCGGCTAGGGTGCAGGGCTGAGGGAGTGGGGGGGGTAGGGGTGAGGTGCTGTCGGCTGGGCTGCACGCGAAGTTAGGAAGATATAAAAAAAAAGGGTGCAGAACGTAGGAGGGGAAGAACAGTAAAGGAAAAGAATAAAGAAAAAAGAAAAAGGAAAAAGAATAACGGAAAAGAAAAAGGAAAAAGAATAAAGGAAAGAAAATGAAAAAAGAATATGGAAAAAATAGGAAAAAAGAAAAAGGAAAGGAAATGGAAAGTAAATGAAGCATTTCGTATGTGATTTCTGTGCATCCATGCATCACGACATTGCATAAGGTATGCGAGACCTAAGTCGCATATATGTTCTGTTAGGGTATGCGAGACCTAAGTCGCATATCTGTTCTCTTCTGTTAAGGTATGCGAGACATAAGTCGCAGATCTGTTCTGTTATGTTAAGGTATGCGAGACCTAAGTCGCATATCTGTTCTGTTCTGTTAAGGTATGCGAGACCTAAGTCGCATATCTGTTATGTTCCGTTAGGGTATGCGAGACCTAAGTCGCGTATCTGTTCTGTCTGTTAAGGTATGCGAGACCTAAGTCGCATATCTGTTCTCTTCTGTTAAGGTATGCGAGACATAAGTCGCAGATCTGTTCTGTTTTGTTAAGGTATGCGAGACCTAAGTCGCATATCTGTTCTGTTCTGTTAAGGTATGCGAGACCTAAGTCGCATATCTGTTATGTTCCGTTAGGGTATGCGAGACCTCGCATATCTGTTCTGTTCTGTTAATGTATGCGAGACCTAAGTCGCATATCTGTTCTGTTCTGTTAAGGTATGCGAGACCTAAGTCGCATATCTGTTCTGTTTCGTTAAGGTATGCGAGACCTAAGTCGCATATCTGTTCTGTTTGGATATGCAAGACCTAAGTTGCATATCTGTTCTGTTCTGTTAGGATATGCGAGACCTAAGTCGCATATCTGTTCCTCTGTTCTGTTCCGTTCTGTTAGGTCCCGGGGTAATGCATTGCACGATAGTGTGTATGTTTCCGAGAATGTAGGCTTATCATGCATCACGTATGTGGCATTGCATTTCACGCTCATTTCGCACGATTATGTGTTTTGACTGTTTTAAGAAGTTATGACCGTTATACGCATTTGTGAAAACGTGGACAACCTATTTTCGTATTAACGTACTTATATGTATTCACTACTGTCCTAGCATTTATGATCTCACAGGGCCGATGCAGGCAGGGTACCTACTGAGTGACGTTTTGTCGCTCACACCGTTCGTTTGTTTTGTTGAAGGCGATTCAGGGTACGATTACATATGGGTTGGAGAGGACTCTGAATGAGCACATTGGGACTCTTAGAGACTGATGATCAAGAATTGAGGAAGTTTTATTTATTTATTATTTCATTTGAGGATTTAGCTTAGGGATTTCATTTTAGACACTTTACGATGTCGTTTAGGGCATTTTGACTTAATGTTGACTATACAAAATTTTGGGAATTTTACTTTTGATTTAGGGTTTTGAGTTGATTTATTTCGCTTCCGCAATCGAATACTCTGTCGTTTTGATAAGTGAAGGAATTTGTACAGACGCCTTGTATATCCCTTAGTGGAATACGGCGAGCGTACCGGTTTTGACCCTAGGGTTCGGGACGGGGCGCTACAGTAAATTACCCACCTTTTTTTAAGGAGCAGAGGGGTATGGGAGAGGGGGGGGGGAGGCGTGATAGGCTCGAGTCATTGAAAATAACAAACTAACAAATTTCCAAAACGCGCAAGTTTGTGCTTTCTCATTGTATCAAGAAGGCGAAAAGAACTTAGCAAAACAATCTGAACACAAAGAATAACCAAAGGAATGTTCCATTTCGTGCTATTCATAAAGAATAACCACCCCCATTACTTGATTAGGATCATCCATTGTGTTACATGATATCTTAGGAGAATTAAACAACACATGAATAAGGTTGCGTACATCCGATCACCTCTTATACGCCATGGACGGAAGCACATAAAGAAATGTTAAAGATATCTTAGGATAATTACTTTAGTATTTTACCTTGTCTGACTTTTCCTATACGTCAAAAGTAAGGACAAAAGGAGGTAATCCGGTTTGTTTCCTAAAAGCAACAAATTTATACGACTTTTTAGGATTCATAAGCTTCGGGAGATACTAAAATGCGTACATCAGATCGCGAAACGATCAGGTCCCTCTCCAGACACTGTGTTTAGGAGGCTAGTGCACCGGGAACGTCTTTTAATGGAAGAGGACTAAGATTGTAATAAGAAAGTCCACCTTAAGTCGCCGTAGAAGTGGATGATCATTCAATAAGAAATGTGCCTGTCCATGTAAATGTCTACACACTTCCATGCAAGGGACATTAATTGTGAATCTGAACACATGTTTGTTTAGTTAACAACAGAACAAGCTCCAAAATATCACTAGGGAAGAAAAAGATTTCATCATCTAGAAAAAATCAGAGTAAAATATAGATGGAAACATCTCATATTCTTATCAACAGCTCAGAAGCATTACATTTAATGGACACTATAATGTAGTCGTCGGAATTGAAAAAGAGTCATTATAAGCTATTCAATGACCAATTACTAGGCCACATGAGTAATTGACTATTAACCAATCAATAAGGTATTGAATGATTCCAATGGATTGCAAAAACAGACAGCAACTTTGTTCAAATAATTTATGGTACCTGTCGCAACAAGAAAGCCTCCAGGAAAAAATTTAGTATATGTTTTCTTAAATACCGAATGAAGTTATGTAAAGGTAGGAAGTTAATTATATTGCACGATATTTAAACTACTAAATATGACCATTGGTTTGTGAAAGCAAGAGTCATATTTTTTTTAAATGATTTTTCAGGACAGACATAAGTGCAATCCATATTGTGGTGTATTCAATTCTAGTGAATAAGGGCCAAGAAATACAACAACAACATTACCACATTCTTTTAGAGACTCCCGACTATGTTAGGGTAGGGGGGTCAGATGTACGCTACTATACCCATGTGTTAGAAACAAATAGAGGTTGTTTCACGGTGACTTATAATGAAAATTATGTCAAGCTGTGTCGATCAACTGCTACTTCACAATGTAAGAAAGCGCAGCCAATTTACTAGAAATAGAGAAATAAAAAAAAGCATTCCCAGTACACCAGGCTCCTGCGTTTGCGCAGGGTCCGGGAAGAGCCCAGATCGCTTCGCAATCTGATGTACACAGCTTTACCCTACACTTTGTGCAAGAGACTGTTTCCGCAGCTCGAACACGTGACCTCTAGTGAATACAAGTGACTAATTTTAGCCAAAAGGGTTAAGAACTCAATCTTGAACAACTTAGATCAGGGAGCAGCACAACTTTGCATTAAGGTTAACTCGATTATTGATTTTCTGTGCGGAAAAAGATCAAAGCCAATTGAAAAGCATTTCATTTCACGTGATCTCTACTAATAATATACCAAGAAAGAAGATTGCAAAGCTCTTAAAGGGAAAAACTTCAACGCAAAAGGAAGCTTATAGTTATCCTTTCTTCTCTTGTTTTCTTTGTACAAAAGCCCCACATAACAGACTATGTTATTCTATACACACTGGGAGTTAAAACGACAAACCAGACACATTTACAACTTACATTATTTACATGCACAACTAGCTGCTCACGTCGTCCCGAAGAGGCGGCATCTGCATTGCATCAAAAGGTCATCATCTAGAGCTAGCAGTTGAGAGGTTAGCTTACTTGACATGCCGGAGCTGCTGAATTGCAGCAAACAACTTTCGTCGAGCCCCAACAGCAAGGATTCCCATCTCCTTCAGATCCTCAAAAGTGAGTAATGGCAAAGCCTCTTCATCCACTTCATGAATTTCAAAGAGTAGTCCCAAATTTCCATATCCTTGCTCTTCCAACCAACCTTTTACGCCGTTTACATTACCATCATTGCTCTTAAGTCTTCTCTCAAGTCCGTCATTAGATTGACGAAATCCTACATTAGCTATATTCGTCTTGCCCACGTACTCATTCGAGTTCCATGGCACCTCAACGCTCACTTCATTATCATCAGTTGGGGCTCCACTAGCTTGCTTGCTAATCGATGGCATTTCGTCATCAAAAGAATCCTTAAAATCAGCATCTGATAATGAAGAATCCTTGAAGCCAGCATCTGATGCAGAGTGGATTGCGTTATTCCTTCCACTTCCTTCACCATACTCTTTACCCATTCCAACATCATCTTCTGCTTTCCCTAGACCATTAAACAGACTAGAAGAGGCCCTTTGGCTACGCCTTCTTCGTCTCATAAGTCTAGCCTTGCGCGTCACGTTTCCGAAATCCAGCCTACACTTGAATTTAGAAACTTCCCTACAAACTGGATTTACAGAATTGGGGTCATTGTTCTCTCTGTTACAAAGCGGATCATCTATTCTAGGTGAAACATCAAGATCTGAGGACAGATATGGAAGATTCTTCTGTCCACTAAACTGGAGGTGGTTGTTCTGATTCTTGATCTAAATAAGGGTCATATATCCATTTGTCCTGCCCTAAAGTTTCCTTACAGCTCTGAGAAACATTACAAGCAAAAGCAGCAGAGACATCTCCTACCTCCCATAACCTAACATTTGGCTTCCTTATCCTCTTAGAATGCATGTTTAAAACCACCATCCTCTTATAAGGGTCACACCACAACCATAAATTCCTGAAATCAAGCAAATAAACAGAGCGATTCAACTTTTTTACCCCAGAAAACAGTAAAACTCTGAACAATAAGACCACAATATCGAGTTTGGAGGGGGGGGGGGGGGGGATTGCAACTCCAAAATTAACTGAGAAAGCAGGAGCTAAATACGCAATCTTGAATGAAACAAGGAAAAAGGGCAGCAAAATCTTGGTATCCAACATAATAATTGCTTATGAAAAATACATCCACCAGAACCAATGTAAAAGGGAAAAAGCAACTCCAATGCTAATTCCTAATCCACAAATTAAAGACTAAGATCATAAAGGACTAATTTATGATAACCATGTAAATTTTGAAAGGAAAAAAACATAACAAACTCCATCAATTGAAAGGCAAAGAATACAAAACATCCAACAAGAAAGTTAATTTCTTTCATCTCTATGAAAATGACAGCATACTACAAATTCGAAAATTTCAGACAGAACGACAAAAGAAGGAAGAGGAGCACACCTTCGTGGAGAGTAAAATTGCCCTTAACCAAATTTTCAGTGAAATTCTCTTTCTGGGAATGCAAGAAAATTAAGGCATGAGTTCCAAAAAAGAAAATGGGCAATTTAAATGTTACCGAGGACAAGAAGGATAGACATGTACACCTGGCAAATTTACACACAAGATTGCAAGGTGGACACTTTTTCTTGAAACTTGGTGCTGTGAGTAAACACTCTGGAATTTTATAACATGAATGACCGGCCACAAAATTATATAAAATACAGAAAGAGTAAATTTAGGACAAGGTGCCAATAGATACAGGGTGCGTGGAACTGTTGGCATTTGGCAACCCCATTTTACTAGGACATGTGGTATTGTGAAGATTCAAACAACAACATTACCAATTCTTTTAGAGTCTCCTATTTATAGCGGGATATAAGAAATCGGTTGTCTGCAACCGTGTTAACACACAGATTTGTTTTCCGATGATCAATGAAAATTGCGTCAAGCTGTATCGATCAACTGATATTTTACAATATAAGAAGCACATCTAATTTAGTGAGTCATTTTGATTTATTGATAATAAATTTTTTTAAGTAAAGATTATGTCTTTGGAGTTTATGCTGCCAGCTCTAATACAAATATAGCAGACTGTAACCAAATCAAACTCGTTTATTTTTAAAAAGTTTAGACCAATATTAAACGTGCCAAGTATCCATGTTATATTAACATAAAATGATTTAATTAAATAACAGTCGTGGTACCAACTGTTTCCGGTGGGATAACTAAATATAAAATAACATCAACACCTAAAATAATTAATGTTAATATGCGTCAAAAATTTGGTAAGAAACAATATGTTATTTTTCTGTAGCTGGCTTTATTTATTTATTGACACAAACAGATATTACATCATTATCATCATCCGAACCCAGTATATCTCAACGACAGCAAAAGCTATCGTTAGGGTCTGGGGGGTAAATGGTAGTCACACAATACCTCTATTTCAAGGGATAGAGAGTCTGCTTCCAGTGAGACCCCCGGCTCTATATGTACCTGCACAAACAGATATTACATGCCACCACTTAATAGAGATACATGGTATGTATTACATGATTACATATGTGATACAATAGATAATTATTAACTAAATTATCACCACCAAAATAGAAAGAGTCTTGCACATACAGTAAAGAGTTTTTAATTTACATTTTCTACGTAAATTTATAGGTCATAGACGTTTTCGGAAATATGGATCTTTATTCATGTTTTCAAAACTGTACATAAAGAATATGAATTAGCTACTCTATATCTACATTCATTATATCATCAACACTATACAGGTTCTGGGCAGAAAGTAGTCTATGCACACGGAGGTCTATCTCATCGCCAACAGAGCTTGGGGGAGGCACTTGGGATATACATCTATGGACCATTTGATTTCTCTAATACCATATGACCGATAATGTTTTCCGAAATATATATCGCCACTCATATCTAACCGCTTGTGAGCCCCACGAACTTTCCAAATTTGCCATGATCCACACAAAGGGTGTGGTGAGCCAACGAAATAGAGGTATTTTGTGCTAGTGTACCAACAGAGTCCAGGAGCAATCCCTCAATACATGTAGAATGTCTTCATCAGATTGATCATATAATTGGCAGGCGCCATCAACCGGAAGACTACGTTTTGTAGCCGTTGTGCCACCGGGAGGGCCCTGTGACAAACAAGCCATAAGAAGAAATTTAGACGACATGGTCCCTTCATTGTCCATATATTATTCCATGAGAAGTCCGGGCTATTACGAGTATTTGCCTCCATAAGAGTATAAGCACTGGCAACCAAGAATATCCCCGAGGCTGTAGCATTCCATTTTGGGCCTTGACCTTGATCCGAATGCTCAAAATTAGATGTTTCAAGACCCTTGCGCAACAAGTCTACCGTAGTTCGGATGGGATAGGATCTCCTCATCGCTCTCCTCCCACTGCGTGCGTGACCGCGCGACACGTGGCAAAAAGGGAAGTGATGAAGCTGGGTGAAGGTAACCCCAATCCAGCCTCACCACCTCCTACTGCTGTCACGTGTCGCGTCCTGAGCCGCGCGGTGAGGAGATCTCATCCCAGTTCGGATATGCCTCCAGAGAGGAGATATTAGATTTCGAAGAATCAGTTAGCACACTGTCATAGGTAGAGAAACTAAACATCAACGTTTTTGACTTTTCCTGACGATTATTCATTATTCTATTCTTCGGATCATAACCGCCTCATTGATGCCAATAATCTTCTTTTATATTTTACACTGAATTATTTGGCCGTACGCAGAAATGAGAATGTGGTTAGCTTTGATTAACGAGTTTTTTTTTTTTTTTTTGGTTTTTTTGGACTAAAAGGCAAGTCCCAAGAAAAACAAAAGGGTGAAAGTTACAAAAATATATATTTCAAGTTAAAACTCTGGTTGCAAATAAATTAAGTTATTCATGAACTATTTGTATTCAGTTGTGAAACAGTCCACCCGAAGTAATAGTAAACAGGTTTGAGAATGATAGTTATGAAACAGTTCATCCGAAATCACACGATAGATTTGTCACCATTTTTCATGTGATAGGTCATACAAAAATCAGGCAACTATACATGGTGGGTAAATAATACAAAATCCAAATTTTAAAATGGTCATAATGCAAGTATGATTATTTGTTTTAAGACTAATTAAATATACATGATATATGTGGGTATTGTTTTGACCATTCATCTCTTTATTTTGTATATAAATAAATTTGTATATTATCATTTTATTGTATCCTATATACGAAGAACGTAAAAATTGAATTTACGTGGTAAGACATGGTCTTCGTTTCTAATTTGATAACAAAATCTAAGAAAATGGGACGGAGTAATGATTTATTTCAGTCCGAATTTCACCAATTACAGCTATTCCCATGATCGGCAAATTTACTAGTACAAATTTCTGCAACAATAACAATTGTTCTAGCAAGATCGATAATGGATTTCTGGCAAAGAGCCCGGACTTTTGCAGAGGAAGCATCGAAGCGTTCGCAGGAGTTGACGAGCAGAATCGACACATCAAAGTTGGCCGACGTCGTATCGGAGGCATCTAAGCGTTCAATAGAGATCGCAGCTGAGGCTTCGAAGCGATCCAAGGAGATTGCTTCTGAAGCTCTTAAACGTGCCGATCAAATCAAGGTTCAGCTCCCTCCTCCCACCGCAATGATATCTAATCTTGTTGAGTCGAGTTCCTCGACGGCGGCGGTGGCGGCTGAACACGGTGAGTTGGAGAAGTTTGGGATTACTGATGAGCTGAGAGAGTTTGTTAAGGAAATTACTATTGGTACTTTTCGTGATTTTCCTCTCCAAGGTGAGATTTTTTTTATTTTGCTTCATCCTTTTTTTCTTCTGTTGATTAACTTAATTTATGTTCTTTTTTATAATGCCACGGTAGAGATGCATTAGTAATGTGTAATTTCAAAAATGTAGTTGTTGAAACTTTTTACAAATTGCTTACTCTCTTAAAGTTTGTCGTTATGTCAGATTTTGAACGTAGTTAGATTCGTATATTCAGTGTTGAATATGATGAGTATCTTGTAATTGTGGATTGGATTAAAAGAGACGAGCTTTCTTTGTATTTTTCAGTAGATTGGTAAAACTGAATGAGTGGTTGATAGGGCTTTCAAGAAGAAAGAAAAAGATTTAATTTTTTGCTTGGGAAGGTGGAAGGTCGGCATTGGTTTGGTACATTTTTGTGTCTGATAAATTGGACGACTGAAAATGTGCTAGTTGTTAGAGTAGATAATGCATTCATTTTGTATCAGAAGTTGTCCTATTCTAGAAGAAAGAAAATATTTCATTTTGCTCTGATGAATTGGAAGTTGGAAGGTCAGGATTACTTCCGCACAGTGTTGTGCCTGATGACTTGGACTTAGAGTAGATGAAGGCCATTCGTGTCAACCACAACTTGCCAGATCCTCGCTGTGCTAAAAGGTTCAAAATGAGTGATTTTAATTTAGTTTCTCTATCGTCAATAAGTCTACAAAGATGGTTAAACATATTTAATCTTTTTCTTTTTGTTCTGTGGAAATATTACAAAGTGAATCATTTGGGTCATCTCTTCATGAGGTTCTGTATCGATTTATGAGTTGATACAAAACCATGCTCTCCCCCCCCCCCCCACCCCCCCTCAATTATCCTATTCATTATCTGTATGATGTTTCCAAGGAAGCATTTTCTTTTATAGCTGGACTTCTATCTTACTTCTTACCATAGTGGCTTGAATTGCAGATGATTCAGAAATGTCAGATATTCCAACTGTCTCCAATGTTAGACAAGATCTCTCGGAATGGCAAGAAAAGCATGCAAACTCGTTCTATCAACTGTGAAGGTTATCATTGCTTTTGTGCTTGATCAGCTGTGTGCAAATAAGGCAGGAAGGAAAAAAAAAAAGATTCTGTCTCTGGTGTTACTTACACCATTTTCCTGCTGGACTTCATACTTAGTTTATATTATATATTGCATACAGTGTACAATTGGGATGAAACATAAGCTCTTTTCCACCAGTTCTGAGAGTTGCATAGTGCTGTATCGCAGGAAGTTTCGAAGTTAAGATTCAACTTATGCCCACGTGTGATGAAAGAGAGAAAGTTCTGGCGGATTTACTTTATCCTTGTGAATAGCCACATTGCCCCGTAAGTTCATATTCTTTTTGAAGGATTTTTGCATTTATATTTCAGCATGTTAGCTATAGATACTTTCTTGATTGCATATATGACATCTCTCGGTTTGTCTACCTCTGATTATTGCAAACTGATCGTTGTCATTATTATGCAGTAGCTAAATTGCTTTTACTTATTTGACTTGTTGTAGGTACGAAAAGAGGTATATTGAAGAGGCAAATGTCAGGTCTTCTGCTAATTCCAAAGAAAATGTGTGTGATGAAGTTTCATCGGTGGAAGCAAGTAAAGAAGAAACAAACAAAGGCAGAGAAACCGGTGGCTTCATCAGGCACTGACAGTGATTTGGATGTTTTTCTCCTTGGGGATAATGAGGACAGTGATGAAGGTCCAGGTATATGCGATTGACAATTTTCTTCTTTGATTATGAAGAATTTGCCATATAATCTGCTTGTGGTACATTCTACTTCATCACATGTACGGAGGAATCATCTGGCATTCCATGGTGTCATCCTTTGACCTGTGCTCAGGGACTGGGCTGGGTGGGTGGGGTGTTCATTTTCGTAGCATATATAACAACAACACATACCTTGTATATCCCAACGACAGCAATAACATATGAATTCTTGTAATCCATTAATTTATAGAATCTGGAATTACTGGTATATCTTTTGTAAGTAAACATATTCCAAATTGTGCTTCATGAATTTGTTTCTGTTTAAATATTAAATTGTTTAGTATAATTTGTCCAATTTCTATTCACCTATCCAACCATGTAAGGTGTTTCAGTTTTGTGGTTTTCATTCGTAAAATTCTATATCCTTCAGACCATATTGCAATGGCATATCAATGCTTACTGCTGTCATTGATGTCCTTACTGTCTCTATAGTAAATTAGTAACCGGAGCAAGTTGTATCCTTGATGAAACTTCCGTCCTTTATACTGTTTGTGTTGCCATTTCTATTACTTTTCAGTTTAGGACAACGATAGTAAATTTGTTGTTATTTCCCATTCAATTCACACATTGATTTGATAACCCCTCCTTGTCATTGCAGACGATCGGAATGGCGACTTTGATGATGATTTTGACAAGTTATAAACTTGTAAGAGCATCTATGGAATTCTTTTAATTGCTAATGCCTCCTGACATTGCTTTGTTTTATCTTTACGCATGAATAGTCTTTGTTTCTAAAGGACCACCAAACTTAGGCATTAGCTGTTTTCATCTTTGAAAATGAGAGGAGAGGCAGAGCATTTTATAATGAATAAACAGAACATGTGGGACAAGTCCGGAAAAATCTAGTTCATGCCACAGAGGCTGTATAGGTTGTCCTGTTAAGCTTTCCAACAGATTCTCCATGCAGGTCAAGTTTCTTCACTTCCCAGCATCCCCAATTCATGGAATGACATTACTTTGAAATGTCTAAACATATGTCTAGTACTAGGATCTTTTCTTAATAAGATTACCTTTTGCACGAAAGTCTCAAAAAGGGTCGGCAGATATTGTTTACAGTATAGGAGGAAAACTGCAACCCGTCATGTAAGCCAAAAGTTCCATTGTTCTTGGCCTGCATAATTGGATGCTGAAATTCTCAGAAGTTCATGAAATCATCTTTTGATTACTTGGACCATTCACAAAAGTGGAGGGTTTTATGTATAGTTTTACCAGAATTATTATTTTCTTGAATTTCTAAGCACCATATACTGCATTTACACAAATGCCTTGATGATAATCTTTTGTTTTTGAAGACTAATTCGCGTAGCAGTTCAGTTCTTTGCCCTCCCTATGTGGTTCTTTATCCGTATCATTTTGGTGATTATGACTAGTGCTCTCCTAAATTTGACCAATGAATTATCCTTCATGCCAAAACCAGAAGTAAGATATAGCCTCCTTTTGTATCGCAAGTCAATAACGTCCTGGGTAGGTATGTTAAGCGGACCGAACAGTGTGCGAACTGTTGGAGTTCGATTTGTATTTGGTTCGAGTTCGTTCGTTAATTTTACTTAAAAGAGCAGAATTCAAACACTTATTTGGGTTCGTTTAGTTAAACGAGACAAACTATTCGCGAACTGTTTGGCTCGTTTAAACAGTTATAGTGTTATCGAGCCGATTCAAACCAGTTTTGAAGCTCGTTTAGCTAAACGAACCAAGCTGAACAGTTCGTTTAGCTAACTAATCCGAATTCGAAACCTAGTATTCGCTCAATTCGGTTCGTTAACACCCTAGTCCTGGCAATAAACAAAGTTACCGGTCGACACAGTCATGGATGTTGTCCATTTTTGGGTGAAATGCAAAGGTTGGTATCTTCTTCTGACACCTTATCTAACATATGCAGGAAGGTAGAATCAAGTGGCAATAAATGTACATACACCTGATTTCAAGGACTTCTATGAGTAATTCCAGTGATCAAATGCTTTGAAAAAAAAAGAGAACACTGCAGATGAATTTTTTTCGTAAGTTCCATGAAGGTGCTTCTGGCAGCTTTTGTGTGTGGGTATTCTTTCAGCTTCCCTATCGATGATGGTTCATATACCTTTTGGGACATCAGAACTGAGGTTTGACAGGAGAAAGGCTAATCGGTGGAACCGCAGTTTGGTATTGTAATTGTGATATTTGGTGTTGAAAAGATGGTGCTTATAACTAGGTAGTGCTTTTTTCTAAGTTCCAAGTTATTATCGATGTCCCACCAGGCTGACTCCTGAAGCTATTAGTCTGTGGTAGCAATGCTACTGGAGCACTTTATGCTTCCTAGGAAGTTCGTTTTGAAGCCTGATGACTAATCCTCAATCTGGGAGAAACAAGGAGAAACTCATCATTTTCTTGGATGATGATACACTTTATGATGATTTGAGGTAAATGATCTATTCACTGATAATTTATCCATGGGGTTTGTCTTATTGATGAATGGGCATTTTTATGACTGAGAAGCAGGGGCTAACTAGCCAAGCCGTGCCAAATAAAAGGTTTTGAGTTTGGTTTGATAGGTTAACGAGTCGACTCGTCTCGGTTTGTTTCATATGTCTATGTCTGAGTCTAAAGAATTTGTAGAGTTTGGTTTTAATAATGGTTATCCTCTTAAGCACTTGGTTTTGGTTGGCTTAGCTTGTTACATAACGAATTACAATTAAATGCTCAACTCATTTGTTTAATAAAAATGAGCGAAGTATAAACAAATAGAGCGAAGTAACTTAATAACCAAACGCGAGCCAAAGTCGAACTGTTCGTGAATAGTTTGAATTCGTTAAACAGTCTTACGTAGAACTAGTGACACTTGTCAGGATCAAAAAAAGTGACTCTTTCTTAGACCATCCACTTAGATGTTCACTTATGAAGCCAATTTTACTGTCCTAATGACGACACTGGTTGAGCTTGAACTCCGACTTCGAAACTCTAAATTATAGTTTGTTAGTTAAGACTCTGAATTGTTAAGAACATATTCTTTATTGCATTATTTATCACTAAATTATTATCTATTTATTTATTACTAGATTATTATTATTAATGCATTGTCTTGTAGACATTGACGTTGCAATAACACATTCAATAGATTTTTTGAAAAAAAAAATTATGAAAGATAGACAATATTTTGAGACATTAATACGTGTAACTAACAAAGCAGGGCCGAAGGAAGTGCATTCTTTAGTACAATATAGAACAAAACGGCTTGGCCTGGTGACCGACTAGCTAGTTTGGACAGCCTAAGTGGTGACTTATGTCTCTTTAGAAGATGGTTACAATCTTAAATCATTTGATTTGAATAGATATTTGTATTGTACACTTTTTGAAATTTAAATATGTGAGCCTAGTCGAGTTTAGTCAAATATACTTAGTTGTATATAGACGTAGATAGTGTCGGAAAGTTGGCTGCATAACTGCCGAGGCAATATAGGAAGCTACCAAGGTGATATAGGAAGCTGACGAGGTGAAGATTACTGATCAGATGAAGGAACATTGCCCTACCGAGGTGACCAAGGTGAAAAAATGAAAAGCCGAGGTGAAGAATAGTGTAGAAATATAAATAGCCGAGGTGAATAAGAGTTAACTAGAATAAAAGTGTGCAAAACTGAGGTGACGAGTTGAATGCACAACAAATTAGGCATAGAAGCCTAAAGCCGAGGTGCAACACTTAGACTTTTACATGTAATATAAGTAGCTTGGGATCAACTCTACATATGTCTGAGTTGAGCATGTAACTAGTGATTACTTTATAGCCATTAGAAGTCACATCAAGTTAGTGTAAAAGATCAAAAAATTATTGTAGAATATAAGAATAAAACCATTAGTGACAATAGTAACTCCTATAAAGAAGAAATATGTTGTAAATTTGAACTTAGCTTGAATGAATTCTAACTTTTTTCAATCTTGACACAATGACTAAGAATCCCATTTTCATTCAAGAACAAAACAAGTTAAGGGCATCATTTCATACTAGAGATGGTGAGGCAATGGGAAATAGCTGGAGCTTATTTTTATTTTTTATTTTCTAAAAGTGATCAACTAGCATATTTCTGACTAAACCAATAGGATTGGAAAATTTCATAAGGCAAAGAGATGTTCTCAAGGTTGCAAATCAAGAGAGATATAGAGATGTAATTTGCAATTAATAGCTTTGTGAAATCTGAAAAATATATTTCCTAGTTCATTGTCTTCAATCCTCAACATATACAAAAGATATAATGCATTTTGTGTATTTATACAGATTTACAACGATGTTTCCATTCTCACTACAAGGACACATCCTTTCTTTAACTTTGAAATATGATAAATAAAACAAAATAATTTACTAATTGCTGCATTTATTATATGTGAAGTAGCAATTGACCTACACAAGTTGACGCAATTTTTATTATGTGTCATCAGAAAAACAACCTACTCTGTGTTTATATCACATGGATATGGTTGATTACATCCGGTCCTTCATATCCCGCCATAAAACAGGAGACTCTAAGGCAATGAGGTAAGTTGTTATTGTATACAGATTTACAACGATGCTCCTATTTCATTTAACTGGTAGGTGGATAATCTTTTTGAAAAGTGGATCAAGGACTTTGAATTTCTTGATTGATTTCCATTGATGTATAATGCCCTTTAAATAGGGATATTACAATGAGTATTAAGGAAAGGATAATCATCAAAATGAATGAGAGATAATTACCCATAATACAATTAATGAGAGGATAATATCTACTCTATCCAATCCTAAATTATAGCTACAAATAGAATATTCTTGGAATATGCTTCGGTTAAGACCCCCCCTGCAGTTTGAGCGGGTGATGGACCAACGCTCAAGCTGGACCGAAAAGAATGGAATAAGTAGCGAGGCAGTCCTTTGGTGAAGATGTCCGCATATTGGTAGGCAAGCGGGAACGTGGAGAACGCGAACATGCCCGACCCGAACTTTCTCACGAACAAAGTGTATATCAATCTCGATGTGTTTGGTGCGTTGATGTTGCACCGGATTGTCAGACATGTAGACGGCGGAGACGTTATCACAATAGATGACCGAAGCTTGTCGGGAGCGGAATATGAATGTCAAGAAGTAAATTGCGAAGCCAAGTAGTTTCGGCGACGGCGTTGGCAACGCCCCTGTATTCAGCTTCTGCGCTAGAGCGGGAGATGGTTGGTTGTCTTTTAGAGGACCAAGAAATCAGATTATCGAAAAGGAAAACACAATATCCGCTGGTGGAGCGGCGAGAGGTCCGGGCAACCGCCCCCAGTCGGCGTCGGAGTAATGCGACTAAGGACTGTGTAGTGGTCTTGCGGATACGAATGCCATAATGAATTGTACCCTGTAAGTAGCGTATAATGCGTTTGAGGAAGGCAAAGTGAGGATCCCGAGGTGCATGCATGAAGAGACATATTTGTTGCACAGCATAAGATATGTCAGGCCGAGTGAAGGTAAGGTACTGTAGAGCGCCAGCAAGACTGCGATATAAGGTGGGATCATGATATAGAGGGCCATCAGAAGCACTGAGCTTAGCAGAGAGATCCACTGGGGTGGCGCATGGCTTGCATGAAGACATGGAGGCTCGTGAGATAATGTCTTTAGTGTATTGAGACTGATCCAAGAATAGTCCGGTAGGTGTTCTGGTGACCTTGATACCCAAAAAATGATGTAGGGGACCGAGGTCGGTCATGGCAAACTCTCGAGAGAGCATGGTAATAAGGTCCTGTAATAGCTCATCAGAAGAAGCGGTGAGTATGATATCATCAACATAAGCAGTAAATAAGCAATCTGAGTGCCGCGGGAGAAGATAAAGAGTGAAGTGTCACACACACTGCTGCGGAAACCGTGGGACAATAGGTGAGTAGAAAAACGGGTGTACCACGCCCGTGGAGCCTGTTTGAGACCGTAAAGGGACTTTTCAACCTGCACACAAATGTAGGACAACGGCGGTCCACAAAGCCCGGTGGTTGATGCATAAAGACAGTTTCATTTAGGTTTCCGTGTAGAAAGCGTTCTTGACGTCCAGTTGATGAATGGACCAAGAATGAGAATAGGCGATAGAAAGCACGGTCCGGATGGTGGCCGGTTTCACCACCGGACTAAATGTATCCTCACAATCAATGCCAACTGCCTGTGATTTCCCATTAACGACCAAACGGGCTTTATACCTTGCTAAGGAGCCGTCGGAGTTATACTTGTGCCGGAAAAGCCACATACACCGAATAACCGGGCGGTCATGAGGACGGGGCACCAGTTCCTATGTATCATTATCCTGTAAAGCACTAAACTCTGCCTGCATAGCATTAAACCAATGAGGGTCGGCAAAGGCTTTGGCATAAGAACCGGGAATAGGGGATATGCTGGTGGTGTGGAGGACATGGCGCGATTTGGAGCGGGTGGTCATGGGATGGGTGTTGGATGGTGCGGTTGGGTCCGGGGTTATGGCGGGCTGGGGAAGTGGCCGAGGGCGGCGAGTGTAAGTGAGGGGAAAAGGTGTAAGAGGGCGCTAGGGCGTAGAGGCGGTTGAGATGGGCGGCGTGGTTGGTGTAAATTGGAAAATTGGTGGGACAGTATCGTCGAGAAAATTGTATTGAGATGAGGGAGTGGGTATGGTGTAGGGAAAGGTGCTTTCGTCGAAGGTGACATGACGGGAGATGTGGACTTTGCCTGTGGTGGGGTCGAAGAAACGGTATCCCCGAAAGTCGGAGGGATAGCCAAGGAAGATGCAGCGAATGGCGCGGGGATGGAGTTTGTTGGGAGTGGTTGCCGAGGTGTTAGGGTAACAGGCACATCCAAAAACGCGGACATGCTCATATGTGGGGTGGCGGAGATATAGGGCAAACGTGGGTGTGTAGTAGTTTAAGCGTTTAGTCGGGAGAATGTTGTGGAGATAAGTCGCCGTGTGGAGTGCCTCGACCCAAAACATGGGCGGTAAGTGGGCATGTATAAGGAGCGTGCGGATGATGTCATTGAGACGGCGAATCATGCGTTCGGCGCGGCCATTTTGGGGTGACGTTTGAGGGCAGGAAAAACGAAATAGTAGGCCATTTGTTGGGCGAAAGTTTTAAAAGCATGGTTATCGAACTCGCCACCTAAGTCGCATTGAAAGGTTTTGATGTGGCGGTTAAATTGTGTGGCGATGAGTTTATGGAATTTGGTAAAGGTGGTGAAAGCCTCAGACTTGAATTTTAGGGGGTATGCCCATACGAAATGTGAGAAATTGTCGATTAAAACCATGTAGTATTTGTAGCCAGTTTTGCTAGGAATAGGAGATGTCCATAAATCGCAATGTATGATATCAAAAGGAGAAAAAGTAAATGAGTGAGACTCATAAAATGGCAAACGTTTACTATTTGATAAATGACAAGAATTGCAAAAGCGAGACGACTTGGTCTTATTGCTTGGCAAACCAAAATGTTTAGATAAAATATCGAAAACATGTGAGCCGGGGTGGCCGAGGCGGTCATGCCATGGTAAATGCGAAAAGGTGATGGAGCAAGCTTGCGGCGGAAGTGTTGGGGGAGTGACTGGATATAGATCGCCCGTGCTATTGTGGCGGGATAGGAGACGGCCAGTTTTGAGATCCTTCAAGGAAAAACCAAATGGGTCAAATTCAATGGAAACATTATTATCACGGGTGAACCGACGAACAGACAATAAATTTTTAATGACTTGCGGGCTGTAAAGAAGATTGGGGAGGACATATGTGCGGTTTGGGAGGGGAAGAAAACCAGTACCTGAGCCCTCAATTGGTAAACACTGGCCGTTGCCGACTAGCAGTTTAGTGTTAACAGGTAATGAGTCAAAGTGTTGGATCATACCTCGATTGTCCGTCACGTGTCGTTCAGCCCCGGTGTCCATGATAGGAAGTGTGTGTTCGGGAGGTTGGAGTTGCATCGTGTGGACCGCGTGACTGAGATCAGAGGGGCTGAGTGCATCGTAACCGGTTGGTGTGGGAGGCGCATATGAGGGCGGGCCGAAGGCGGCGGCATAGTTGGCGGATGGCACGTTGGGCAGAGGTTGTTGAGGTCGCCATGTGGGTTGAGTTGGGAATGGGCAGGGTGGTGTGTTCCACCATGCCCATGGCTGGTACGAGGGGTTTGTAGTAGATGTAAAAGGCCAGGGGGTTGTCGGGGAGTGGCCTCTGTAGGTGCGGCCTCGGCCTCGTCCGCGGTGGTTGCTGCGGCCGCAGCCCCGTCCGCGTGGGTGATACGGGAAAGTGCCCGGGTGGTTAGGGTCCGAATGGGTTTGGTGTGGGTTGTACGGTGGCGGAGAGGGTGTGTTGTTGGTGGGGGTCGCCGGGGCAGCAAGGATGGCGGAGGGGGTTGGTTGACGAGCGGCTTGGCGGATGACTTCATCAGTCAACATAGAACGGGCAAGATCCCAGTTTGCATTCTGAGAGTTGATGAGGGCAGCAACAGTATCAAATTCAGCGGAGAGCCCGCGGACCAGTTGCAAGACGAGCCGGGACTCGGAGACGGGTTGGTCAACATCAGTCAATTGGTTCGCTAGATCTTTAAGTTGTTTACAGTAGTCGTCGACGGAACTGCAGGCCGCAAGGGTGAGGTTGACGAATTTGGTTTCAAGTGCAGCGGCTTTGGCCTGTTTGTTGCTAAGGAAGATGCGTTCGAGTTTGAGCCAAGTAGTCCGAGCCGTGGCATCGGTGTCAAGGATACGAGGGAGTAAGTCATCGGAAACAGTGGAGTAAATCCATTAGGAGACAAGGGCATCGATTTCTTTCCAGGTGCCGAAAGAGGGATCGGTCGGCGCGGGGGGCGTTGATGCATCAATGTGATCAATAACACGATAAGCAATGGCGTGGAATTTAAAGAGTTTGACCCACGATGAGTAGGTGACCGTGGTGCCATCAAGAACTCTGATTTTGGACTGAATGTTAGCAACGGAGTAGGCAGGGTGAAGGGTGGCGGACGGCTTGGTGCCAGAGGAGGATGGGACGGTTTCGTCGGTTTTGGTCATGGTGGCCGGCCGGAGGTGTGGGCACGGAAAAATTTCAGAACCGTGGCTCTGATACCATGAAAGTGGATCAATGACTTTGAATTTCTTGATTGATTTCCATTGATGTATAATGCCCTTTAAATAGGGATAGTACAATGAGTATTAAGGAAAGGATAATCATCAAAATGAATGAGAGATAATTATCCATAATTACAATTAATGAGAGGATAATATCTACTCTATCCAATCCTAAATTATAGCTACAAATAGAATATTCTTTGGAATATGCTTCGGTTAAGACTTTATCTCTGAAATCTGGTCTTTTTAGCATCTTATAGGTTTCCTCATTTCTCATACTTTGAGTTGGCAAATAATATAATTAGGCTTTCTAAGTTCATTTGCTACGGTTGAGTGGGCATTCTAAGACAACGGGGTAATATTATTGTTGTTGTCCTCTCCCTATCCTTACAAAGCAATTTTTTTTGGGTGGAAATGGAACTTTTATTGCAACATAATACGTCAAATATGTACAAGCACGAAAGCTAGCGGTCTACCAAAATTCATTTAAACTAGGTTTAGGGATATTTACACAAATCTGTAGTAATGCCCTAGATACAATGTCTTGACACACTAACGATATCGGTGGCATTTGTCGAATCATCCCATGGACTAATTGGTTCCTCCAGTACCATATGATATGACAAGCTTCTTCTAAAACAATCTGGTTGAATCGAGTTTTGGCAAATCTCGTAGTTGGAAAACGTTGACCAACAAAAAGAGCGCCATTTTCATATTCAGAGCTTGTATTTTTTTTGTAGAACCCCTACTGCTGGCTGTTAAATTTGGCCAATTAAAAGTTGTTAAAGGGTTTATGTTAACATGATAGCAGAACTCCTTAACTGTGCTTTTACCTTTAAAATCTTATTCCGTGGAAAATTAATTTATTCATTATAAATCATTGAAAAATAACCTCTTTGTGTTTCAATATGTGGATATGGTTACATACATCCGACCTCTCCATACTCCGCCATTGGTAAGAGCTTCTGAGTCAATGGGGGTAATGTTGTTGGTGTAAACTATCATCCTTTATTTGAAGGGAGTGTAGAATCTCTTGTGGCAGCCGATCAAAGAGAATATTAATCGATCATTACACATATATCTTCTATATCTCATTGGTTAGAACACAACTAATAATACATTCTCTTGTGACTTATTAAAATTCGTCACTGTATTCTTTTAAGACATGAAATATCAACAAAAACCCTACATAAAAAAGAAAATAAGAAGAAGAAGAAGAAAAAGCCATGCACCCCAGTAGGAAACATGATTCCTGCTATCTTACGCCTATACTCTCCATAGAAAGGAGGGAAGCCATGATCCTTAACAAACATATTGTCAGAACAAAGTAACAAGGGAAATCACAACTTAATTAGCATACAGAAATTCTCAAGAAAATCCTTGTGGTAATAGTAAAAGAGGCTTCATAACCTCTACATGGAAGCCTCTATAAACATCAGTTTCAAGTACATTTGTACTAACATATTCAAGGCAAATCTCAACAATATGGAACAATGAATTTACAATGGCTTCTCAATTGATGTACCTGCATTTTTCTGGTTGTCAATGCCAGGTGAAGACATATATCCCCTCCCAACAGAATGACCTGTACTTTTACCACCCCACTTGTGGAACTGAATATTTCCACGAAAAAGGCAATGTGAATTTTTTTTAAAGAATATTACAAAAGAATTAGTAGTAGAGTTCATGTTCTACTAGTCATGCATGATAGCTTCTGCTTGTTTTGAGCCTCTTCGCCGCTTGGCTGCATTCTTCAACTTTGCATTTGCTTGATGGTATAGTTGGCAGTATTGCTAGATTGCTAGTGGGAATATCAATATCCTGAAGAATTCGAAGATTTACCATCCGTAAAGAGGAAAAAACGGAGTACAGGTTTAAGCCAGAACCATATCTTAGATGAACTGCTAAATCAAGAAAACTTGTGAAAGTGGGCGTAACATACCTTAACTACAGATGCTGAAGAATTTACTATTCCATTAGCCTTTTCTCCCAGATCAATTTGTACTGAAATGCTGGCTTGAGTTAGATCTACTCCTGAGCTTTGAAGTGCTGCTGTCAAAGTATTCAGTAACCTGTTTGTTGTAGTCCCCATGTAATCAGTCATCAACCAAAGACCGAATTCGGAGCAAAAGGCAAATCAAGAATATGGCAAGGCCAGATCCTATCATATAAATCATTTCCCATAAGCTGCTAGTTTTCATCTAACTCTCACTGTAGCCAGGTTCTTGTGTTTCAATTATAGTTGCGTAAAACTGCTACAGTTTTATTTATTGATAGAAATGCAAATATTTAATCTGGTTGGTTCATTGGTAAACAGATAAAAGATTTCAAGATGGATTAGGACATGGCAAAACAGAACATGTTCCATGTAAAGAATTCTCACCCTTGAGAATATCTGGTTGATATGCTGATTGTACCACTTTCAATGGAAACTTCTCTGTCTTTTAGCTTGTCTGTTACAGCACCACTGACATTGGACCATACCTGAGGGTGAGGGTGAGATTGACATGCCATTTTATCTACATCATACTCTGGCAATGGCAGAGGTATACTACTGGCTCCAACTGGAGAGTAGTGGTTAGGCTGCTGTGGCCGAGGGCCAGATTCTGCGGTAGTCATTGCTTCCAACTTCCCAACCTTTTCTCTCAGATTAACAGCATTGCATATATCTGGCACTACTAAATGCTGCCCATTGATGGGGAGACCTGCAGACTTGCCAGTTTTTGTCTCATCATATTTTGAACCAAGCAGTATTGGTGTACCGGAAACTATGTTTGGTTGATTTTGATTGGTAAGGTCCTCGGAACTCCTGTGATTAATCTGGTCCATGTGAGATGAAAGAGTCAGCAAACGAAATGCCATTGTCATTTAAGTCTGCTACAGCTAGGAAGCGGAATTCGCGTATTGACAGGTAAATAGGACTAACCCAAGGCAATATCTTTGAGGATTCCTGGCTCCACCCTTGGTATGCATCCTCATGTTTCTGCACTCTCTCTTGGAGACATTGAATGTACTCAATTACCTAAATGTAAGTTCCACAAATCATTAGTTCTGTTTTCTTGTAAATAAGAAGAGGACTGCGAGTCCGAACTGTATGTCTGATGATCTATATACCTCTAACAAAAAGGACGCCTTGTCTCTCTTTTGATCACCGTGAGGAATGATTTCTCTCAGCTTCTGGAACCTACATTACAGGATCAAGTTAAAGCTTTTAGCAAAGAGTTACCTCTAAAAATATAGGCTATCATCAAGTATGCAACGTTGCATATAATACCAAAAGAAAATTGGTCAAACAGATAAGCTTCATGACAATGATACTTACATATATGATTAAGCATATGAAAATTTGTAGATACAGTAGAGTGACAATCAAGCTCATATGACAAGGTTATGTAAAACAATGACCTGTCATTGATTTTGCTTCTTCTACGTTGTTCTGTGGCTGAATGCTTCGAACGTGGGGTATTAGCCTTTTGATCAACATTTTTTCCATCAACTTTAACTGATAAACCACCATTGATACATGTCATTAGAAGATAAAAAAAAACGCTTCAAATGTGAAGTAGAGGTGAGATTCATGGCGAATGTACCTTTAGGATATGGGGATGGTTCTTTCTTAATAATAAACTCTTCGTCCTCTTCATCATCATCTTCCTGATTGCTTCTACCAGAAGTAATCATATCCATGAAGCTCTGGTTCCTGTGTGCTGAAGACGGCCTAAAATCATCGATGTAAATAGCAAAGATCAGAACATGGAATTTCATTTTGGTACAAAGTAGTGCATGTAACATGGAGAGAGAAGTGACAGACTGGGTTGATGAGAGCGAGCTGAATATAGATGCGTTCTGCTTATGGTTAGAAGAGAGCTGTGACGGCCTCTCTACTGATGTTGTCCACTGACCTTCCCCCTGATTCGCACCAGCTTCTGCCATAGATAGGTGAAATTCAGCTATTAACAAGGATTTAATCTGACAGTTTTTACATATTGCTGCTGACTACAGATGAAAAGAATCAACTAACAACTTCAAGAATGGAGTTTTTTCAATTCAGCTAGCTATATGGAATCTTTTGTACACTTTCCTTTTTGTGATTTTCCTGTTTCTAAATGGAAACTTTTTTTTTTTTTGGCGTTTTCCGGTTTGTTTTTGTAGTTGTCTTGTATGTTCTGTTCATTATTATGTGCCATTTCGTTTTCAAGTTTGCTAAAGTACGAAGATACAAGATTATACATAAAAGGGCGTTCTCGGTGCACTAGCCTCCCGCGTTTGCGCAGGGTCTGACGGGCCGGATCGCTTTGCGATCTATGTACGCAGTCTTATCCAATGCTTTGTGCAAGAGACTGTTTCCGCGGGTTCATGATTTCAAGGTCACAAAGCAGGGATGGGATCTCCTCACCCCACTTTTCTTCACCCCACTCATGACCGCGCGACACGTGGAAGTAGGGTGGGGTGGTGAGGCTAGATGCGGGTGACCCTCATCTAGCATCACCACCCCCTCTTGCTGCCACGTGTCGTGCGATGACGCGTGCGGTGAGGAAAAGTGGGTAAGAAGATCATATCCCCACAAAGCATCAACCTTATCAGTTGGTCTAAAGCCCGCCCTCGTACAAGAATATACATAGAAACTTGAAAACCACACAGAAGAATACCTCTGGGTTTCTAAGTTGACTATAACCTCGTGGATGGTAACAAAAGAAAGAAAGAAAAACAATTACCTCCAGCAGGAGCTATATCACTGGAATTATTCTCCTTCCCTGTCTTTCCCTTCTTCACATTGGACTCATCCCACAGTGTGAAAACACTTCCCGAGTAAGAAGTGCTGTTGGAAGTCTCATCGTTCCTGCTATTGCTATTTGCCTGTGCCATTAAGAACACATTTCCCTCTGGTGGCTTTGAGATTGGGATCCTCTGGTTGAAACATGTGATGCTGTAAGTTCCGACGCCGCCGGGGAGAATATGCTCTACTGAAGACACAGGAGTTTCAGGGGGAGGCCTCTCTACATCTCTCATTTCAACTACCTCATGTTCCCTTGTACCATTCTTCCCCAAGAAGTCATGTGTTTTCAAGAAGCCACCTGCATTTTTGGGGCATAGCAAAATCACAATTTTCACTCATCATAAGTATACTTGAAACAACAACAACAACAACCATACTTATTATATTTTAACAACAGTAAAAGTTATTATTAGAGTCTGAAAAGAATGAGAGACAAACAAACAATACATCCATCCTAAAAGATAAAGAATTTTATTTCAATGAGATCCCCGGCTCGTTATTGATTAAGAAACGATACATAATATTTACTCCTATACCATCTTAGAGTACTTAGGTATCTTTAATGATTGCATTCTGTCTAGTAAGGTGGGGATCATACTTCCAAACGTGGGAGTTGACTTCTTGCTATAAAAGATTGTAACTAAAATAACTAACTTTTTATCAAATTAACGCACAGTTCTTACAGCAGGGTGAGAATCCCATGAAAATTTTGCTGAAATCAATGTGGTAAGAAAAGGAAATTGGGGGGGGGGGGGGTGAAATTCAAGAAGGTGGGTGGTGGTACAAAACATGATATTCCTAACTCCTAGAGAACTAATAAGTAGGTCCCTACCTAAGAATAGTGAGGCACTAAGGCCAAAATCATACGTACAAAATTTACTTAAAAGTGATGCATTGCTATTTGCACATAGTCCCAACCCCTCCCTTTTTAGATCCGGCAAGTGTCAGCCATATCCAAGGTTTGGGACCCACCTGTAACAATTGAATGGCCCAGATCTACTTACGCCACTCAAAATTTCATCATCATGGGTCCGATCACGGGTACATTTACTACACCACTCGTGGGTGCATTTTTTCCTAATTAGATATTTTATTTCTCCACCCAACCTTTTAAGGTCAAGGCGTTTCCATCGAAAGGAGGAGGGCTGTTAACGAATCGAGCCGAATCGAATACTAAGTTTTCGAACTTGAATTCGTTTAGCTAAACGAATAGTTTGGCTCGGTTCATTTAGCTAAACGAACTTTAAAATTGGTTCTAGTTCGGCTCGATAACCTTATAACTGTTTAAACGAACCAAACTGTTCGCAAACAGTTTGACTCGTTTAACTAAACGAACTCGAATACCTATTCGAATTCGGCTCGTTAACAAATAATTAACGAACGAATACGAACCGAACACGAATCGAACTCGAATAATTCGCAAACGGTTTGATTTGTTTAACACCCCTAGAAAGGAGGTCCTTCTAAAGAGGGGGGGGAGGTGGTTCACCTAGGAGAGTTTTCGCACAGTAGAAAACTATTATGGACTAACATATTGTAGTCTATTGGTGTCTTGTTTTGTACTAAGTTAATAGGATCAGACAACATATACAATTTTAAAAAGAGAAAAATGTACGTGACGCATTTATTTATATATATTAGAACATTATGCATATAGCAGGTTAGGAAATCTTATCATCATAAGATGTGCGGCTATTAGTCCATCTCATGCTTTAATCATAAAGTGAAGAGTTTGATTTCGTCTATGAAAATATATAATTATTTCATGGTCACAAACAAAAACCTCCAATTGAAGAGTTTTAAAGACCAAAAAAGATTAGCTAAAAAAGATTTGATTTAAATAGAGAGCTTTAGGCGCGAAAAACCTTTAGGTCTTGCGGTTGAGTAGCATTTATCTCATTCTTAATTCTCGAGTTCGATTCTTCTCCCTAAAGTTTTTAAAAAGAAAAAATAGAGAGCTCTAGGCATATACCGAAAAAGATTACTTATTCATGTCGGTCGACAGTAAATACCCTTTACAAAAAAAAAAAAATGTTACAAATCTTACACCCAACAACACGGCCCATGGACAAAGAAACTATTGCCCTTTTGAACCATGACACAGAGCATAGATGCAATACCGTTATATAGGTTAGTAATGGTTAAGACCATTATACCTAGATTAATTGAGTTAAGAAATTGATGCATCAGTTTGCAATGGACACTTTGTATAGGTTCTTAGCCATGCTTTATCGATCTATAATGCTTCCTAATTTACATCCTTTACGCAGCTGTATAGCCTAAAACAATGTAAGCTATCTGGCCAGGAATTTGGCTTTTCTTTTGCAACTAGAAGAAACCACCGCCCCACAACTTCTACTCCACCACGCCTCCTCATCAACAACAATAATTTATATATACATACATACATATATATATATATATACATACATATATATATGCGCTAAACAAGCACATTTACGTATCAACTTTCACCAAACTCGTAAAAACTTTTTGTTATAAAAAAAAAGTACTGGCGGTATGTATGACCGATTTCTCAAGCTTGTTTCACGCACAAAAATGAAGGTCAACACTAAAATAACTGAAGCTAAAGAATCATGAAGGCTCATTCTAAATTCTTTTATTAATTTGTTCTATATGGATTTCAATTTCCTCCACCACCTACAAAAATTTTTTTTGACTTTCAAGGAATTCATGAACACCTTCGTATGCTTTCCATCTCAATCCTGCATAGAAACTATAACTTTTATTTTTTGGTTAGCTCTAAGTATTCTCCCACAAACCCAAAAAAAATAGAAGCTCTAAATATCGAAATAATTTCAGGCAAAAAAAAAAAGTAAAGAAAGAAAGACAAGTTATGCAAGTTTAACTTGATCTTAAAACAAAATTAAAATGTGTTGTTTCATAGCCGTTCTTATTTTCCTTTCCTTTTTCGTCATTTCACCATCGTGCATAAACTTGTCTAAAATACAGCAGATACTTTACAGCTTAGATATAATTTCTCAAGGGAATGTGATCGAAACCTTTTTTTCCCTGGTAATTAAAAGAAACAAACAAAAGAATTCTAGTGCCAATAAGCCTTCAAGAAAGTAGTAACTGCTAGCAAGTACTGGATTTTAAATATAAAAAAAACCGTAATTAACGGTGATATCTTAAAGACCACAACAACATCACATTATCGTTTTAGAGTCTCCCACCTATAGCGGAGTATGAGAGATAATATGTACGTAACCATACATATGGGTTAGAAACACAAAGAGTTGTTTCATCACGAAAAAATAGAAAAGAGATGAAAGAAGCGTCTTCCAATTGGAAAGTAGCTTTTTTATTTATTTATTTTTTTTCCTAGGTGCTGTTTGGGAAATGGATGGAGGAGGAAGTTACCTTGGGTGGATGTGTGATCTTTGTGGGCAGCTGAGTACAGTGATAGAAAGTCATGTGTTGTCTTCCTTCCTGTTCCTGTCGTTCTTTTCAATTAATTTTCCTTATAATTAAACATGAAAAAATATATACAAAAAAAAATTGAAAGCTTCTCTTTCTTTCTGTTCCTTCTTCACATACTAATGAAACAAGATTCAAACTCTACAGACCACAAATCTCATCTTAAAACAACAATTCCGACCATTAGTCATATAATAAAATTTTCATAGATTGTTAAAATCTCTTTCACCTTATAACTCGGTTTTAACGTGGCAGCTAGAACTGAAGAGTTCTCCTTGGGCTGATTGTGTTCAATCAATCAATCAAACCCAGTATGTCCCAACGACAATTGTTAGGGTCTGGAGAAGGTGAACAGCAGACAAACAATACTTCTATCTCAAAAGATATAGAGTTTGGTTCCAATAAGATACCGGTTCTATAGATAATGTGTTAGTAAAGGAATTCAGTAAATATAATTAGGAAGCTTTCAATATTAAAATAGTCATAAACGTATGTACTAACACAGAATTTTTTTTTACCTTCAGTGCCAAAAGGCCTGGGTTGTGGGAGCTCCATAACACTTTCGTCAAACTGAATTCTTGAGCAAGAAAAATTGAGAACCCAGATTTGAATAATAAACACTGAATTGAATTCTCAGACACTGAAAAATCTGGAACTTTATCTCATCAGATCCACCGCCACCTCTAGATCCAAGAAAATGGAGGCGCGCTAAAAGAAAATTTTCCTCCTTTCAGTTATCCCTCCGCGCCATGAATTAAACAAATCTTCAAGTCATATAATTCAAACTCTGACCTGCAAAGGGGAAAAAAAGAAAACAAAAGGTTCAGTAGATGAGTTGGGAATGATCGAATTTTGGTGTTCCTCAACTGAATTATGCATGAAACGCTTCAGAAAGAAAGGATTTTTAGACTAAAGGCATGAAGAAAATCAAGGGAAAAAATATCCACAATTCTTTTTACCTTAAATAATTCCGATACAACACAATTCAGCTCAGATATCCCTCGAGGAAGCCAAAAAATCTGAACCCAGATTGACAAAAAGATCCAGACTATTACTCTACAAATTATTTGCAGATGCAAGCTTGAGCGATAGCTGGTAGAGAGGAAAAAGAAAAATATGAGGAAAGTAGGAGTGTGTTTTTTGAGACGTAAGGCTGAGGCTTCAGAAGCCTCCTGTTATATCCTTCTCTCTCTTCTCTTTGTGAAGTAGTTCTGGAATTGCGTTAAGAGTAATGGAGTGTTGATTTTATATACACAGTAACATATGTTTATGATTAATGTTTTACTACACTCATTTATATACACATTAACATAGTTTCCATTTATAATGGATTAAAAGATAACTCTTCTTTGACTTTGGAATATGATAAAATAAAACAAAATGACTCACTAAATTGGTTGCGATTTTTATATTGTGAAGTATCAGTTGCTCGACACGTAATTTTCATTACGGGTCATCAGAAAACTTCTATGTGTTTCCAACACATGCGTATGGTTCCGTACATTCGACCCTCCCATACCCCGCTATAGGCAAGAGCCTCTAAGACAAGAGTTAATGTTACTTATTTAAAATAATACTTTCTAACACATTCAATAAAAAAGAACATATTTTATATACGTATATCTTCTTCTTATTGATATATTAAAATATTATTATAAGTAGAATGTTATTTAGCGACGTTATCTATTGCCTGAAATTGTGTAACCGTACTAAATTATGATGATTATTAATTAATCAATAAGATGTAAAGGTTGAACCACAACAAGTAAGGTCCCTGTCACCTCCGGTTCCACAGGATGTGTAGGGATAAAAATCAAATTTCCAGAGCTCACTAGTAGAAGTTTGTCATAGAGGTGGCACCACAGAGTGTGTAGGGATGTAAATCAGGTTTCCAGAGCCCACTAGTAGAAGTTTGTCATAGATGTGGCACCACAGGGTGCGTAGGGATGTAAATCAGATTCCCAGATCCCACTAGTAGAAGTTTGTCATAGCACATGGAGCCCATTGGCACCGAAGTAACAACCGACAGGCTGGCCTGTCAACCTATCAGGTCATTCTACGGGTCAATAGTATTTCCACACTATGCAGCTAACCTGAAGGGATTTAAACATTCTTGTCTTCGGCAAGGTTCGAAGTCCTGACATTCCTTTCGAAACCTTCTACTTGGAACCACTGGATATGTTCGGGTAACCATCAATAAGATGTATATATATAAGCAGGAGTTGATTTGATATCAATAGCAAATATAACAATACACTAGGTATGTAGCGACTCCACATTCTACACATCCAAGTGTGTATGATAATATTGTATTTTGACACTAGGAGAGTGGGCTTTTAAGGAAAGAAAACTAGGAAGGAATCTCTTCCTAATACACATGTTATTTTCATTACTTGATAAATAACTACTATGATTTTTAAATAGTTACTCATTTATTATGTTAAAATTAAAGTTTACCAGTAACCGATTACGTCAGCTTTGTTTTGGAATGTGATTATTAATTTTACTATATAAATCATTTATATTTTTTTTTAGTAGTGAAGCTCGAACTCGAGTTTTGAAAACAAGAAAATGACACTCAACTAACTGAATAAAAAAGAACCTCTCGCTTGATCGATGTAATTTAAAATCATTTCACTCAATAACTTTGATCCAGTAAATCTTCTTTATAGATAGTATAAATGAGTTAACATGGTATTCATTTTAATATTTATATGTTTAATATAATATAATATTTTTTTACAAACGACGTCTTTGTTTTATATGAAAGTTATTTTTTGGCATAGTAGAAATACGAGAAAGAAAGAGCCGCGTCAAAATGTTATTATGAGCTATATTTTGATTATAATTATGTTATAATTTAGTGTCAAACTTTAAATTCACATCACCAAATTATATACACATGCAGCAACAACAACATTACCCCATTGCCTTAGAGCCTTCCGCTTTTGGCAAGATATGGAGGGTAGGATGTACGCAACCATATCCATGTGTTAAAAATACACAGCGGTTGTTTTTTAATGACCTATAATGAAAATTGCGTCAAGCTGTGTCGATCAACTGATATTTCACAATATAAAAAGCATAGCCAATTTAGTGAGTCATTTTGCTTTATTCCATCATATTCCAAAGTCAAGGAATAGTGCGTCTTTGACTCTATTAAAAATAAAAATAATACACACATATATATATATATAATATCCTCATTCACGACATATTTTTCTTTGTAACTCATGAGCTACATGCACCTTTTCTTAAATGTACAAGAATTACATAACATCTTCAACTCAAAATTTTTCTTTTTTGGTTAAACTTCAACTCAAATTTATAGGGGATCTCCTCACCCCAACTTTCCTTACCCTTTTGTGACCACGCGACACGTGGCAGCAAGAGGGGTTGGTGAGGCTAGATGAGGGTAGCCTCAGCATCCCCTCTTGTTGCCACGTGTCGCACGGTCACGCGTCACCGCACCCTCTTGCGGTGAGGTGATCCTATCCCTGCAGAGGGAGTCCGTAATAAAGTAAGAATTACAACGCCGCAGCATTAATTCCAGCACGAAATAACATTTTGTTCAAAGACAAAATTGATAAAAGGAGCGCCGGGGAAGGGGGAGGGGGCATTTCAATCTTTGTTTATGGCTTATATGTATATGTGGAACATATATTGAGGTGTACCTATTTAAAATTCATAAGGTAATTAACCATACAGACGGTGCCAGTATTAAAGAGGGTATACAGCAAAACATCACATTTTAGTAACATGGCTTTCCTAAAGTAGATTCTCTGGCGTAGACCACACTTTGGTTATAATTTGATTTGATTATTAAAAAGGACATATGTCCATATTAATATAATCATGATACCCATTTTTGATGTACAACAGGAAGCCTTTTTTATGTTTTTGATGATCCCGATTTGCCCAGTGTCATATCTTTTGGGAATTTGAGCCTTTGTTCGAACAAGGGGGTTGGGATCTCCTAACCCCACTTTCCTCACCCACTTTGTGACCACGCGACACGTGACAGCAAAGAGGGGTGGTGAGGCTAGATGCAGATGACCTGCATCTAGCCTCACCATCCCCCTTGCTGCCACGTGTCGCGCGGTTACGCGTCACCGCATCCCATTTGCGGTGAGGGGATCCTATCCCCGAACAAGGTGGGTGGCATTTTTCTTTCTTTTATTCAGTACGGATCGTGGCCAATATTATATGTATGTTGGAGTCCATTTAACGCTATTTCCGGGGTTAAAAGATACATTTTTATTTGATTTTGAAATATGATATAATAAAACAAAATGACTATCTAAATTGACTGCAACAACGTCCGTGTGTTTCTAATACATGAGTATAGTTGTGTACATCCGTTCCTTCCATAGTACGTTATAGACAGAAGCTTTTAAGGGAATCCGGTAATGTTATTGTGGTTTGTCCGCTCTATTAAAATAATGTCATGAAGAAAGATTATTTGACTACATGACAACGTTAGCTCTCTAGGCCTGTGGCATCTGATTATTTGACTTTCGCGATAGATCTGAGTATATAAAATTGGGATTGTGTTTGTCGTTTTGAGATTGTAGAATTCACAGCTGAAATAATGATATTACAAGCTTGATTTCCTTACTGTAATTTAAATTCTAAACATAACCCACGTTGCAGAAAAATTTAAGGATGGTAAACAAGTGGCATCTACTCATTGAAAGAATAGTTTAGGAAGCCTTGATGGGATAATTCAGGTTGTTTTATATTATATGTACATATACACGTTAGGAGTATTTTAATATCGGCAGCCTCCTCTTTGTATTTCTTGAATTACCTCACTAACACACTAGCACATTATATCCATATTATTGTGTCGTTTATGCAGATACATATAGAGTCATGGGTCTCACTGGAAGCAAACTCTTTATCCCTTAGAATAGAGGTATTGTGTGCCTGCTATTTACCTTCTCCAGACTCTATCGATAACTTTTGTTGTCGTTGGAAAATACTGGGTTCGATTGATCGATTGATGGAATAGTTTAGTAATGTTTATTGCGTTGCTTATAAATGTCAATATACAAAAAGAAAAAAATAAGTTGTCGCAAGGAAAAAAAGTTGCCTGTTTTTTTTTTTTTACTTATGTTACAAAAGATATATTAATGTTGTCGTCTAATTTCTTCCTCCTGATTGGTGACTTCAAAGAAAAAAAAATTAAGAGTTTAACTTGAACTATATTCACATTCAGGTTTTATTTCTATGAAATTATATGCTTATATATAAGCGATTTTAACAAACATAGTCATGTAATTAAATAAATAAAGTTAAGGTTAGAACAATCTCAAATTGATACGTCAATCTCTTTAGAACACAGTCATGCGACAAGAAGATAAAGGTGTGGGGGCTTTTCTATAATTGAATAGGTTTTAATGACCAAAACATGTGAAAAACATTGTGAAAACGAAGGAGACTTCTTGGTGAAAAGATGAAGATAACTAAATTTGTGTCTTGATCCTCTTCAATGCGTATAAAGGCATCAATGATAATTGGATTCTCAATACTCTTTCCTCCCAAAATGATTACTACAATTGATTTTTTTTTTCAAAATATACAACTAACCCGATCCGTTATAGTTAACGACATCTGACACTCATGGAGGCACATGTCGTCTAGGATTCACGTCAGCTACTCAAGTCTAAATACACAATCATGTCGACCTGACTCAGGAGACGCAGGATGCCCTCTTGGAGTCAACCAGGATCTCAGGTCAGCATCAGTCAGTCTCAGATGCATCGAAGGTTGGTTACCTCAACCACAGACGTCACGTCAGCCTTAGATGTCACCTCGACAATATGCCTAGGAGTGTTTGAGCTTATTAGGTCGTCGTGAATCACTAACTCCTAGCCTTATATGAAGGAATGTCCCCAGCATCCCTCATTAAGCATGGTACTGAAAACAACACAAGTCGATAAAAAATACAGGACCTACAGGTAGAATCACATTCTCATCCCGAAGCTCTTCCAATTGCCCTGCCAACTGCACATAAACGGTCGTCAGGCTAGCCGGTCCCTCTGCTGCCACTACAGTCGTCACAACAACATGGCCATTTTGAGCAGTTGCGCTTGTCACATGCTTTCCCTTTCTTTTCGCCCTCACTTCGTCGATCAAATTCGCAAGCATGGCTCATGCACAATCCAAGTGTAATTCATAGCAGTTAAATAGATAGAACAATGAAAAAAACAGCAGCAGACTCAGCTACACACCTTTGATGACATCTAAGTCCTTTTCATTCATAAGCCTGAAGCTCGGTCATCCCACTAAACGGTCCATGTCGGTTTTCCTTAAGACATACTCATTCACTTTGCACCAATCGACAGTGGCAACAAATCTCTGAAGGCTCCTAGCCACATATTTGTTAAAAACTGTAATCAACTGCAGTGTACTGTGTGTGTTGGTGTAAATTGACGAAATGCAAGTAGAACCGAGGCGAGTCTAAGGACTCTGTCCTTAAGACGATTTGCTCCGGTACTAAGTGCCCAACCAGAAATAACAAACGTCTCCCAGGATACAACGGCTAGCAGTTCATACGAAGCGGCACAGCTACGTAAAGAACTCGGCGAACCTGTGGGATGCTCTGATTTCTCAACAAACTGGACTGGAACAACAGTGCAACAACAGTATACAAAAAACGAAAATTTCAGGAGAGAAAGGCAGTAGAAAACGCAGAGTGCAGTGAAGAAAGCCTGGAGAAGGAGGCAATTTATAGGCGGGAAGGATTAGACAGTTAATCTCCAGATTAAACCGCAGCCGTCGGATCAAACGGTTTTCATCCACAGCCGTTAGATCGTAAACTGCAGCAGTTTTAAACGTAGACCGTCGGATGAAAACTGCTGCCAGAAGCGATCTCAGCCGTTAGATCATGATCGGTGTAGACTATGATCCACAGCAGTTAGATCTAGATGAAGAAACCGCCAGCACATATTATCTCAGCCGTTAGATCATGATCCGTGTAGACTACGATCTACACCGTTAGATCTTGCAACGGTTATGATCAAAAATATTTCAACCGTTGGATCACTTGATTTATTTTTCTGGAAAATGTAAAAGAAAATTTCTCCAAAAAGACAAGAATGAGCCGGAGCCACGAGCCACGAGCCCGAGCCCGAGCCGAGCCGGCTGGCCGGACGGGCGGGCGGCGACGCGCGCGCGCGCGTGTGGTGAACCTTGCCTGAGCTGCGTCCTGACTCCGTCAAAAACTTCTCATGCCCAAGGGCACATTTTAGAAGGCTCCATCTTGAACTATATATGGTGGCTCTTTCATCCCAAGTGACCAATGTGGTATTCCACTTAAAGGGTGATGTGTTCACTCCTCAAGAGGCCACATCACCACTTTTCCAATTTCCTTCCAATTTTACTCCAACTTTGAGCATTAATTTCTCATTCACCCGGTATCGAAATCGAGTAATTCAAAAGCCTAAAGTCATCTACTTGTTACGTAGATAATTTAAAAATTATTAGTTTTCGTTTTTGATTAACGAACACTAATCATAATTAAGCTCAAAGTATGGTGGTTGTCAACTTTTGACAAACCCATTTGCCAAACTTTTCCAATTTACCTCAATTTCTCCAACAATACTGGTATTGTTGCTGGCTTTTGATGTGCGCTAGACATCCTAGCTCATTATGCCAACCTTCTTTGAGTAAAAGAAGTGTCCCTTCCAGTTTTTCATGAAAGATGGCAGGTTCTCAACAAATTCGAACTCCTTTTCCAGGGTCCACTTGATGAAGTACAACTAACTTTTAGAGGATTTAAATGTAAAAAAGCCCATAAAAGTTTCTATTCAGACGCCTGCAGTAACTAGCAATGGTTCTAAAGTATAGGCATTATTTGTGGGAGTCTGAGCTCATACTACATCAGGATCGTCTTTAAGGGATTGGAGAGGCAAGCTTAAGCCTACTCTAAGGTATTCCTCATATGCAGCCTTGTAACTCTGAGGCCGGTCATAGGCTGTCCAATCAGGTAGGGGCAAACTTTTGTCAAACCTGGTGCAGACTATTTGAAAAACCTCACATATGTGTACCCGGTCAGCCTTGTTCAAGGCGCGGAAACTCTATTGAACTAATCTAGAACCTGCACCTCTACCTACAGCACCAAAAAAAGGGTAAAGGAGTCATGGTGTGACAAACAAACGAGACAATAGGTTGCTGCCCAGAGGAAGTCCCTGAAGGCACTGCGGGCGGCACCATGGTTGAAGCAACGCCACTGAACCTAGCAATTTTAGTGGGCCTAGCAATGACAACCACGGCCATTCTCTTCCTCTTGGCAGGATTGAGTCCGTTATTAGAGTCAGTCCTATCCAAAGAAGAGTTAGATTTATACCTCCCCTCAACACCACTGATATAGGAGGCCTTCTTGAAGACATTTTGAAAATCAGAAAACAAAAAAAAAAGACATAATTACATAATTGCAAAGATTACGTATTGGAAAAAGGTAATGATACTACTTAAGGAGATGGACGGGAGATAAAGAGAAAACTGGACCGTTTTATTGGTACTTCTGTACAAGTTGACAAATGTCGAATATGGTAGATAAAAGTAAAGATGTGACTCCTTTAATTTATAAGCTTATAGAGAGAAACCGAACTAAACTGAAATATGCTGAGAATATACTTCATAAATGTTTTCTCTTATCCGAGTTGACTTTTAGCATTGAATCACATAATGACACGTGGCTTTAATAAAATTTACCTTCATCATTACCTAATAAGTAGCAAAATTCAAACACTTATTTAACAAGTATAAAACTTATATAACTTTTGTCAAACATATACATGATGTCTTTGGATAAATTATGTGAATATATTAAAAAACAAAAACTATTTAAAAAAGTCGAGTGAAAAAAATGTGGGTGCCTGGTGGGGGTTGGGATCTCCTAGCCCTACTTTCCTCACCCCCTTTGTAACCACGCGACACGTGGCAGTAAGGAGGGGTGGTGAGACTAGATGCAGGTGACCCTCATCTAGTCTTACCACCCCTGATGCCACGTGTCGTGTGGTCACGCGTCACCGTAATACCTTTGCAGTGAGGGGATCCTATCCCGGCTTGTGGAGGGGGAGGGGAGAGAGAAGGGGTCTTGGGTAAATAAACGGCCCATACGGAAGAAGGGGAATAAACAGTGCAAGTTGCGCACGTGCAAGGCAGAGCATGCCAAGCCAAATTTCTCCTTCAAACAATATGGGGACTTGTGGCAGATGAAGCAAGAAACAACTGATCCATTTGCTGCTAACCTGTCACGTGCACTCACTTCTCAACTCTTTTGGATTTACTCCTTTACTCTTAGATGAACATACTCACCAAAAAGAAAAAAGAAAAATAAAAAGCCAATCATGTAATGATTAGTGCACAGATCCCCATTAACAATCTCTCCTCATCAATGTGTTAAAACTTAATTAAGTGAAATTATACTTTTTTAGTTAGTTTTTTTTATTTTCAATGGAGTTAAAGATACACCTTTTTTTTTTATTTTGGAATATGATGGAATAAAACAAAATGACTCACTAAATTGACTGCGTTTTTTATAATGTGAAATAGTAGTTGATCGACATAACTTGACGCATCATTATGGGTCATCAGGAAACAACCTCTGTATGTTTCTAACACATAAATATGGTTGTTTACATCCGACCCTCTCATAACCTGCTATAGGTGGAAGACTCTATGTCAATGGGGCAATGTTGTTGTTGTATACTTTTGTAGCTAGCTTTGACGTTTATCAACAGTTACATAGCTACCTGTTGAGAAACAAATTTTAACCTGGAGATAAAATACATTAAGAAAAGAGATGTAGTTTATTGTTTTGATTTACAATACTACAACAACAACAACAACATTATCCCATTACTTTAGAGGCTCCTATATATGACGAGGTATAGGAGTCGGATGTACGCAACCATACTCGTGTGTTAGAAACACACGGATGCTGTTTCCTGATGACTCATAATGAAAATTGCGTCAAGATGTATCGATCAACTGCTACTTCACAATATAAGAAGCGCAACCAATTTAGTGAATCATTAATATAGATATTCAAATATTAAAAAGGTACTTAGTTCGATCATATCTACTATTGCGATCTATGACATATTTCTTCAATGAGTTAACAGAAAAATGAGAAAGAGATCATCAAAAACATAATCAAGTGAAAAAGTATCTAATGGTCAATGTAAATAAACCGCATGGTGAGGGATAAATTCATACGGTTAACCTTTTATCATAGAGCGAATAAAAATTCAGACATTTTGTGGGCTTGTAAAAAAAAAAAGAAAAAGACAAGTTCTAAAAAAGTAAATCAACTTATAAACATCCATCCATTTAAATCATCTGCAAAGTTTTAGGTAAAACAGTATGGTATTTATGCATTGGAGAGTGATTTTTTTTTTTTTTAAAAAAAAGAAGAGGGACCGTTCTTGGAGTTGTGGGGGAGGGGTGTTGTTTGAGGAGGAAGAAGAAAAGTCACGTGCTTGAACACCTTTTCTTGTGCTTTCCTCTTTGTATCTTACAAGCAGGTGGCCGTGGATTCGGGTATACCGTGAAACACGGGGTTTCCCATCACTTAAAGTTTGCCATGTGCTTCGTAGTTACACCCCCCACCCTCTTATCTAGTCTAAACTCATGTCCTATAGGATCTCCTCACACCAAATGGGGTGCGGTGACGTGTGATCGCGCGACACGTGGCAGCAAGAGGGGGTGGTGAGGCTAGATGAGGGTCACCCGCATCTAGTCTCACCACCCCTCTTTGTTGTCACGTGTCTCGTGGTCACAAAAGGGTAAGGAAAGTGGGGTTAGGAGATCCCAACCCTATTTGTTTTGGACCTTCTTACCTCCTCGTATACCTTCCACTTGAGATTTGTTGCGTCGTTTTTTTTGATAATTCTAGTTACAAAAGGTTATATTCTAACTTTGAAAGTTTCATTGTCTAAATTCTAAGAAGATTCGTAGAAGGTGAAAATCAAGAACCCAACGATCTTTAGATTGATAAAACTTTTTACCGGACAATACGTATGAAGTGTCGACTCCAAACTAGACCAGCAATCCTTTAAACGAATTGAACCAGATACTATAACCTAGGTCAGTACTAGTACAGATAGCAGTGTTACACCCACGCTACACATGTATGTCCTGGTTCGAATATGCGTTTTTCTAGTTACAATATCTCAGTCTGGATATCGACTAAGCTATGTTCTATAGGTATGCATTTTGATACTTGTATATAAGACGATCCGATATGAGTATAACCTACTAAATCTTATACTGAAGATATATTGTTTAGAGTGAAAATATTAAAGATTGAAGATATATTTGCACCCTTCCTACCAGAGTAAAGTTATTTATTATCTCTCTAAAGTTTCGTATATCTGTAATGTTTAAACCTTAAGAATTGAAAAACGTCATACACTACTAATCGTTGAATTCCAAATTATTTTGTCTAGTTGCCTCCAAGAGCAACTCATCCGCAAACTCGGGTGTACAACCCGCTATTTTTAGTTTTTATGCTACCTGCTTAATAAACACAAAAAATGCAAGGTGAAAACAGAAACCCAAACAAGTAAAAAAAAAAAGACCAACAAGGAAACATGATTAAGAGTAAGGGTGTCAAACAGGTCGTGTCTCGTATTTCGTGTTTCGTGTTTTTCGGGTTTTGGGTATCAAAGTACCAAACTCATACCTTACGCGGCGTATATGGAAGTAGATACCCAAACTTGTACATGTCAGGGTTTGTGTCGTGTATCGGGTATACCCATGAACTTGACAAGTACAAATATTTCAGGACATGTACTGATCATTTCATGTATTTTTCAGATATTTTCAGGTTTCACGTGTTTTAACGACTGTGACTGGTTAACGCTACTGCTATAACAAGAGTATTCACAGGTAACAGTAGCAAGTCAACATGATGATGAGTTATGGCTTATGGGGGGAAGCGGCGGCAGAGCTCACGGCAATTGCAACATTTGCATTTTGCAGAGGGGACCAGGATGGGGGGAGTGGAAGAACTAAGAAGGAAGGAGGCGGCGGGGCAGCAAGGGAGGAAATAGGGAATGGAATGGGAAGGATTAAGTTAGGTTTTTACTATTTAGGTAGGAGCTTTTTATTACTTTATTAATTTATAATTTATATTTAAAATATATTTTTTAAAAATCAGGTATGAAGGGTATAAATGGGTAATTCGCGGGTATACCTGGACACGACCCGCTTTTAGCGGGTAACTTTCAGGTCTTACTCGATTTGTACACGAAACCCGCCAAATCCATACCCATACCCACAAAGAGTGTGTCAGGTTCGGGTCGTGTTTTCATATCGTGTCTGAGCTTGCCACCCTAGTTAAGAGGCAATAGAGATGGTTTTTATTTCAAGCAATAGACATGACCTTTTTCAACAGAATACAAGTGTTGGACTATGAAATTTCCCAAGATGAGAGCAAATTATGCCCTAATATATTGAAGCATGCTTCATCAAACCTTGTTTTAGCTCCGACAATCAAAGCTTGCTTATACATTAAGGTTCTATCCCACAAGCTAACACGTTGGACGGGTGGGATGGGGTGGCGGTGGGAGTGGGGGATTAGAGCTCTATTCTAATTCATTAATTATATATAGATACATATAGAGCCGGAGTTTCGTTGGAGGTGAAGTCTTTATCTTTTGGAATGAAGGTACAGTTTTCTTGCCTCTCATTCTCTCTAGACCATAGAATAGCTTTTTCTGTAGTTCAGATATGATGAGTATGTGGTGTTGTTGTTCTAATTTATTTATAATTTATTCTTCAAAATTTAGGAACATGCATGCACAATCCCCATTGATTTTCCATTATCTATATTCTTTGAAGTTATTTAATTTTTGAATTTCTCTTTTTAATTACATCTAATTTGGACGCATGTATTCATGAGTGCTACCTTTTGAATTATTAATTAGGAATCTTTAATGTTAGTTCCCATTCGCAGGATTACTATATTGCGTTCCTCTTTGTTTGAACATGCCTACCAAATTCACATACTAATAATGAAGTTTGCTTCTGTGTATCAACTCATGTGATTTCCACGACAGCTTGTTCCGTTGTTCGGCCTTGCTTTTTTGTGTTTTTTCTAGTTTAATTTGTTTCCTCATGGAATTGGATTTTTTATTTTTTGTTTATGTTCTGGGCTAATTAACTCGCAGCAATACTTGAGACTTCCAATTTGTCGTCATGTGGCCAATTTTGTTGGTTTACTTCCTCATGGCATGTCCGTCCGTGGTTTCAAAATCCAAACAAACTACATGAATGGATCGGATTAGAAGTATTTTATTACCTTTTTTCCCCCTCATTTTAGACGACTATTTTATCAATTGATTAAGGAAAAAAATGTGGGGAGTTTTATGGATAAAAAGTCACGTCCAGTGATGAAAGCAAAACTGAAATAACTACAATTGTGTCCACTTTCGTCCGACTCAATGGTATTTGACTTGACGAGACATATTTTAGCTACTCAGCTCTAGTTACATACTCAAACCGGTTCGGTCCAGGGACGTAGGAAGTCCTCTCAACGTCAATTCCGACATCGGGTTATTAGATGCAATCCATCAGACAAAGTCAAAGATAAGCAGCTCAGTCATCTATCACCACGGCACATGCATGCACCTCGGCCACCCGCTGCAGATCGGCCTTGAATCCACCGTCTCGACTTCACTACTCAACCACACATCCATGCTCATAGATGTTTCTGATCGGCTCGGCATCTACCAGAACAAACTCTTGCCAGTGGGCAAATTAGCCATGCAACGTAACAAATGATGCCACATAATGATCATGGGGATGCAGCCTACCAGTAGAACATGACACGTGACACATCTCTCCATGACTCCTCAAAATACACTAGCTGCACAACCCATATAAAAGGCTAGAAAACTTCCCACCAAAGAGGAGATTGAACCCATTACAAGAAAATCATAGCAAGCAAAACTAAATAAAACATGTTTCTCAATTTTTTCAACATACAAATATGATAACACTCACAACTGACTTAAGCCTCAGATGATTTTTTCAAAGCAACAGCCCTATGACCTCTAACGTTGTTTAACTTGTGCGCATTTTTAAAACGTCAATTCTGACAGCAAAGTGCGTCTATGCAATATTATGGGGATGTTTTTTTTGGATCACAACTGATCTGAATATTGATTCGACTTCGCTATGCACCTAATTTGATTGTGACGTAAAAGCGTTTAATTATTATCCAAGGGGCACTAATTAGAGACGTAGGTTTGCTGAGTCATTACGTTACCCAGAGTTGCAACATCATATAAATGTGCAATTTGTATTTGTAAGTACATCGGCGTTCTTTGTCAAAAATAATAAATGTTTGAAGACATCATGTGCCGCACATGCAACTTATGTATGTTTTTAAGTATTCCACGGAAAATTGCTTTTGAAGATTTATTAGTCGTTATGCTTACGGGTGTTGATAGGTAATCGATTTTTAAACGTCACATCGTATTAGTCTATGTATAATTTTTTGACTAATCGGTGGTTAACCTAAATATTAAGTTCTATACCCTAAAAGTGTCATAGAAACATTTTTTTTAGTCCGGCTTAATCTGCTCTTACTTTGGGACCATATACAATTCGAGTTAAAATTCTATGATAACATCCCTAAATTGGAGGATTTCAGGCTACAGTATATATCCCTGAAAATGGAACTCATAAGTTATACGTAAATTTTTGTGTGACACATGATAAGTAATTCATGTCGGAAAAATGAAGGAATCTTTGTAAATGAAAAGACAATATTAAATTTGTGTCACAATTGTAGACAATTCTAAACTCAAAGCTCTGACTTTTGAGTACATACGGCCGATGCTAATCGTTATATTATATCTTACATTGCGATGGTATAGTGAACCAAATTAGACTCCAGAAATCGTTCTTGTGGAGAAATGACAATTGAAATTGTTAGAGAACATAAATAAATTTTGCTAAATTAAAAGACAATATGATATATATTTGGGTCACAATTTTAAATAATTCCAACAATTTATGAAATGGCCGAGAACGATTCGTACTAATGTATGTGTAATGTTATCTTACTATATTTGCATTAGAATGCTTAATAAAAACCTCATGGCGTCAATAACTTTTCAATGACTTTGATTGATCAGAGAACATCATATATTTCATAACGCTTTTTTTTATGTTTCCTTTTCACATTTCTTTTTTTTTAAAAAAATTCTTGATTTAACTTTCCCACAAATTATAACAATTTCGCTGACTTACGGATTCTGAAACAAGTCTATATGCAGCACGTAGTTCGTACAACCTTGCCAAAATTCAGGAGAAGGGAGATATACTACATTGTTATTGTGTTTATTCAACTTATCTCAATTAACGGGTTAATCGCAACGTGTACAAAAGCAATTTTTTTAAGAAAAAAGTGCAGCATTTTTTTTAATAAAAAAACTACTTTTGTACACGTGGGCGACACGTGATTGGAGACCTCATAATTTTTTTCACTTTTAGTCTCTTCAGATCTGAACGATCAATTAACATATCCTACTTGCAAAATGATTAGGTAAACAATGACCAAGTTTAACAATAGAATGAGAGCTTTAATATAGAAAGAGGGTTTGCAATAAGAAAAGGGCGTTTCCAGTGCAATATACTTCTACATTTACACATGATCTGAAAAAAGTCAGATCACTTGACAATCTGATATACACAATGTGTAAGCGACTTTTTTTGTGATTAGAATGTGTAATTTGCCAAATAAAGGACAGAATAGTATGATTAGCCAAACAACGAGAAGGGTATAACAGACAATATGCAGTGCACAGACAATAGCCATGAATTTCGTCGCCTCGTCTTGTCAAAGAGATGTAAGAAAAGAAAAGAGGGGGTTGGGGTGCGGGGGAGTCAGGTGAGTTTGACCCAGCAATTCACGTGCACTACAACGAAGGACGGCACGTTTGTATCAATACCATGGACGGTTCAACTAATTCCCAATCAGGACCCACCACTATTCATCTACATGTGGTGCAAAGCAAATTGAAGATGATACCATCATGCCTTTCTTAAAAAAAAAAGTTTATGACCCGAAATTCCACCCGATCTCTATCAGTCTGTCCCATTACATGATACGGATGAAAGTCAGATGCTGAAACCCTGCTATGATAGAGTTTACACTGGTCAGGTAGTCACACAACGAGCTTACTGAAAGCAGTGAAGTTCTAATACCATACATTTACTTAAAAAGAGAGTAAAGATCTTGCTTAGGACCAGAATCGAACTCTCGTCACTTTTTTAAACTTCTTCAACCGAAACTATTGAGTCATCTTATGGTACCATCATGTCTTTCTATCAAAGCTCGTTTCACGCGTTAGTTGCACGAAATTTTCCTTTAGATGTGATAGCACAGGTACTATCATGCACCACACATAAAAAATCATGTGTTACTATCAACTGGTACGTGAACCAATTTTCATATCTAAGATTTACTTCAACCCTTTGCCTGAAGGCCATGTTACTGTAATTAATTTTTGCACATTTGTTTGATTACCGGTAGAACCAAGTAAAAAATCAACACCGACTCAAAATCATCAAGTATAATCACATCGTCATCTTCAAAACTTGGACCGACCGATATCATGAGAATACATGACGTCTCAAGAAACTATTGTTATCTGAGATCAGACAACTAAACACACAGGAGATTAGCCAGTTAAAAGATCGGATA
>AP025051.1:6676517-6786770 GCA_036186865.1 Eustoma russellianum
CTAGATACGTCTAGTCAATTAAACCCTGAATCGATCTAGAATATATGACTTTTACTAAAGATTCAAAAACTATTTTCATATTAAACAAAAAAGACAAAATTAACTCATTAAATCAAAGGGTTAAAAACTTATTTTTCGAGAAAAAAGTTGCCTTTTTCTAGAATGACTAATATCTGTTTTACATCTTCTAGTCGAAAATCCTCTATTTTCATAAGATCTTGTTGCCTGTTATTCAAAAGGTCTAATAATGTATATATATTTGACCTTTTGAGTAAATTATAGATCCTGGGGGGCAATTCTAATTGGTCAATAAAAATAGATTTCAATGCTATTACTTTTTTCTTTTTTATGAGTTTAGCCAATTTATCGTGAAAGGTAAAAGGAGATAAAGGAACCGTGTGTTGATTGCTCTCTAAATGTGAATTTTCTCCTTCCATATGTAAAAAGGGGATAAATAACTCAATCAAATTCCGCGAAGCTTCATGAAGGGCTTCTTTCGGAGTTAAGGATGGATCTAGGCATCAAGTCATATTAACTCACCACAGCTCGCTGAAGGGAGCTAAGCCAAAGCGGCATGGCCACATGGTTAACCTCCTCTCGCCATTGCGACACTTGATACCAACTCATCGACACCTAGCTTGTGCGTACAAGAAGTGGAAAGGACACTTGGCAGCTCTTGGTGATGTTTTTTTAGTTCAAAGCTGGAATAGTTCTGATGATGATATATTATTGCTTTATAGAGTATTGATATATTGCCGTCTCCACTAACAATATGTTTAAGCAAGTAAATACATAGAATATCAATATCACGTAAAGTATGTATTAGTGAAACCGTCAAAGCTTAGAATTGTCGGGACACCAACCATCAACAATTACAAGCAGCATGATGAAGATGATTATAAAATTCCCAAAATTAGATGATAATGAAAGCCAAGATTCCAATGAAGAGGCCAGCTAATTAGGTTCATGGATACTAGTTTTATGGCTTTTTCTTCAAATAATATTTAATTGAATTGCTATCCATGTATTCCATTGTTATATATGGTAAGATCTTGCGAAATTATTTACACTAAATATGTTGGTGCTAGGTAAAAGGATCTAGAGCAAACTTTTGCATAAACACGATCTCGACATATATTATTGTAAGATCTTGGGAAACAATTTATACGCCACCGTTCAGTGTAAAGGATCTAAGACAGTAGAAAGATGTTAATAAAGTGTGTTTCTGTGTATTAGTTTCTCATGTTTGTGCAGAGTCCAGGAAAAGGCCGGATCGCTTCGCGATCTGATGTATGCAGTATTATCCAGTAATTTTTTTGTGCAATAGGCTGTTTCCGCAGCTCGAACCCGTGACCACAAGGTCAAAAATCATCAACCTTACCATTTGCTCTAAGACCCGTCTTCACAGTAGAAAGATATTATATAACTATATAGTTATACTAAATTTACAACAAAAAGTAGTTATACTTATGAACGGGAAGATACAAGGCAAAAGTTTGGAGAACATTTATTTGTATGAAAAATATATGATATAGTTTAATAAAATTGAGAGCCATTCGACCTTGGCGTGATTAAATTTCGACTCGTATGTAAAAGATTATGAGGACAGTTAAGCTTGCATGATCTTAAACACCAAACTCCTGAAACAGTAATTCGTCAATTTACAAATCAGAAGATTTATATCCTGTGCGTAATCAATAAGTTAAGTGATAAGCCAAAAATATTCATCTGGTAGTCAATAAATAGTCAACGGTAAATCCAAGTTTAGCACAACCAACTCTTGCACCTCGGCAGTATGCACTTCTGCTCAACCAACCTGCACTTCAGCTCGGCAAGATATTACTTTACCAAAGCATTCACTTCTTATCGGAAACAGTAAGCAATACATCATTCAAAGGGTTTCACCTCGGCCCCGAGCTCCAGCCTTGGCCTCTGCCTAGAAGGGGTATACTCCAAATCACTTCAGCCAGATCAGAGCAGGATTCTGACAGAGCATCATCCAGACCCATTTTTGCACCTCGGCAAACCTTTGCCAGATGTCAAGCGCAACTCATCTTCATTGAGCATGGGACCACCTGGTCCCATGTACAGTGCAAAAGGCAGATGCACATCAGACTTTTCGGTCTGCACACGCCAGAGTCCCATCAGCAGACCTAGTGGTTCAATTTGCAGGCCTAACAGTCCCCTCAGCAGACCTATAATGTCGTAGCTCATCTGCACAAGCAAATGTCCCATCCGCCATCAGAGGCAAGGGACGGAGGGGAAGCAATAAAAGCAAGGGAGTGGACACAAAGAAAGGAATTCGAAACATTTTCTTCCCCAAGAGCTCATTCACAGAAATCTCTATACACGAAAATTGTGAGATCTTCTCCATTCTTCAAAACATAAACATATCTCAGTGAGAATGATCCAAACTGACTTGAGCGTCAGAGGGTTTTACCTGGGGTCACACCCCCGGGACCTCTGATCTTTGCTTCCCTGTGCAGGTCATCAAGGAAGTTCTTCGAATTGTCAAGTTCAGACAAGCTAACGACGTTGATTTCGGATCAGAGAACTGATATTATATAGGGATTTTAAAGAAACAAAAGAAAGTAATTTGTGAGGGGAATATGAAAATTAAGCAATGCAACAAACATATAAAAATACCAAACCTTCTTAAATTATTGTGACGCGAATATGGATTTAGTTATGTTGGAACATGGTGATTGCAGGTGAATTTAGCCTAGTTATAACACCAAGCACGCCTTTTGGAACATAGTTTTAATCACAATTATAGTTATTTCACACACTTAAATATAGTTTTGATTCAACTCTTTTATCTTTCTTATTTTTCAAAAGAAATATCTTTTACACAAAATAAACACTATTTGTAAAAAAATCGATTATCTTATATTAAAAAATACATATGATGATTAGATGAGTATCATATATTGAATATTTTAAATTACATATTACACTGATTTTATTGTATTAAACTTATTAATCTATATAATTTAAGTAACATGAACTTAAACACAATTTAAACTATATCGAGGCCATCTGTTCGTTGCTTCGATTGATTGAGGTCTTTCTTCACTTTAATCATGAATTAAACTTGAGTCAATATCTCTATACCGGGAGATGTCATCTATGATGTTACATATAAAGCTTGAGTCTCACTGAAGCAACCTCTCTATTCATTGGGATGGAGGTATTATTTGACTACCTCTCATTCTTCTCAGATCCTAGCAATAATTTTTGTTCTTATTGAGATATATTGGATATACTTGTTGCTATTGTATCTCTATAATGGGATGAGCGACGTAAGATCTCGGTACTCTTTCTTACTTTCGACTAGATATTAGTCTTAATGAATTCGAGATTTCCAAAACTACAAATCCGTTGGGAATGGAACGTATGATTGATTCAAAACAAGAAACAACTTGGGCGCAATGCTTAGCTTTAAACTCTAAACAAAGTTGGAACCAAAGGTACAATCCTTCAATTAAATAACCGACACGGCTTGATGCATCATTATGGGTTATCGGGTAACAACTTCCGTGTGTTTCTAACACATGCGTATGGTTGCGTACATCTGATCCCTTCATACCTCGCTATAAACGGGAGCCTCTAAGACAATGTGATAATGTTGTTGTGGTGGTGGTGTTAGGCGGCGAAGCCAGAAGTTTGATATATTAAAAGAAGGAAAATTAATTAAGAAGATTGTTTAGGAGGCAAAAGGGTGAGCAGCTGTCACGAGCATTGCTGTTAGATGCGAAAAATAATTGCTAACTAATAAAGAATATTGATTAAATAATTAATATAAGAAACTTCCCCCTAAACACACAACATTCTCTGCTTATTGGGATCAGTTAACAATCATTTTCTCTTACCGTGTCTTTGGGACATTAATCTATTGATCTTAGGCTCCTAAACTTTGTTGAATCAAATAAGAAAAATACAAAAAAAAAAATTGCAGTAGTTTTTCTCCTTTTTTTTAAAGAGGAAGAACAGTTGCAATAGTTGAGCTGTTGATTATAAAACTAGGGTTTAATGTACATAGAATTTTTTTTAGTCATTGATCAACTAGTGCTCTAATAAAATGATGACAAATAAGTTTTATCTACATGCAAGCAAAGAGGTGATTGGCCAAAACAAGAGATACATAAATTTTCTACACATTTCTTTGGTCAATGACCAATTAATCATATTTAGTCATTAAACATCATAAAATTTGTGTGATGTACAAGTGTCAGATGAGGCTTGGGAAATGGAGAAAGTCACGTGATTAAAATACTGCATGGCCATTGGCCACCACATCATCCGCCTCCCAAATCACGTGGCCAAATCATTTAGTGATGTAGTGGGCCCACACATTATACGCAATCCTCCACTCTCACTTTTTTATTTACAGTTTTAGTTCAATGAATGCACGATTTTTGTAGTCTTTTGTAAAAAAAAAAAAAAACTTTTGTATTCATTTTATATTTTTGGAAAAGAAAGTGATCTTTTTTCAGAGAGGCGTGTTGGGTGCCTTTGAGGTCCCTCACTCCCTTCCCTTTTCGTGTGATGCTTATAATCATATGATTCAATCCCAACTTTCATGGATCAATTTTTGTGCTTTACAACAATAATATTACTCATCGCCTTAGAGGCTTATGTTTATAGCAGGATATAAAGGATCGGATCCACGCAATAATATTCATGTATCAATCATCTGCTACTTTATAATATAATAATCGCATTCAATTTAGTGAGTCATTTTGTTTTATTTCATCATAGTATCTTTGGCTCTATTAGAAATGGAAAAACAATTTTTGTGCTTTGAACTCTCGTATTTTATTTTCTTGCGTCATAACAAATTGTAAAAAATGTAACCCCATGAAGCATTTGCGTTCCTGGTCCCACAAAGAAGGGGGAAAAGGACGGTAATGTCTTAAAACTTAGGCTTAACAATGTTATAACAGAGTTAGTAACATAAAACATCAAATTTTTGGGATTCGTCTAAATGTTCTCAATATAATTAATTCAAATTAACTTTAATACGTTAGACTCTTATATTTTATATTATCATTTTTTTCTTTTTTATGACGTCTGTGTCGCATAGCATTACTCTCCTCCCCCCCCCCCCTCCCCCCCAAACTATCATCCCTAACATATACTATGAGACTTAGTTTCTCATGATAATCCGTTCTAATATCATTATTTTGATTAACATTTAGTTTCATTTGATAGTTGGTTCTATTACATAGTTTTGATACTATTATGTAACAACTTTGATACCATTCAATGAGGTCTCATAACTTGGGCTTTGACGGCATTGCTATGACCCAGAAAGCACTAATTATCAACATTATGGATTGCGAAAACAACCTTTGAGTTTAATGATTGAGTATCATTTATTCTACGAAAACACTCACTTCGAATCCTTTTTTCAATTTTCTTAGAGAAAAGGAAAACTATAGTGGGTTTCCTCCCGGTTGATCCCAAAATTGTTCAATCCAAATTGAAATCAATTTTTCCACTTATATATTATGTCAATTTTTCCCGCATAAGACGGGATATTAGAGAGGAAACATGAAAATAATTTAATTTTATGCTTGAGACTTGTTTTACACATGTAAATAAGTATAGGTTGCCAAAATTGAAAACAGCTACCTTAATCTCCTCATCCAATATAGGTTGAGTCAGTTTTATAGTGTGAGCTTGGACCTCAATAACCTTCTGTTTGGCCACTTGAACATTCTTATGAGTGCCGAACAGTTTTATGTAAAAAGTCACGAATTGCTGACCGACCTAGTTTATAGAAGTACTCGTGTTGTCATCTTCCATTTGAACCCTGGTAATATAGTTTTTAGCCTTGTTTCTCTTGATGATGGAGTGATAGAATTTGGTATTTCTATGACTCAATTGAATGTACTCCCCTTTAGCAAGTTGAGCAAAATATTTCATTTCAGTCTCAGATAATATGATGCCTTTGATTTTGCAACTGAGACTTCCATTACCTGTGCCTCAATGATCATTTGCTTGTTCTTGCATGTTTTCTAAGTCCTTCACTATCCTCTCAACCGTGACAAAATATGAGAATATGACTTGATATGAGCAAATTAGACATGACTTACTATATTTGTATTTCTGTGGAGATATGGTTCAGGATATGAGTTCAAATAGACAGAAGATTAAGGTTAACGAGGTTTAGACAGGATATAGAGGCACCTTGGAGTATATTTACGGGCTTAGATACTATCTACGCTTTATGTTGACTTCGCATTTTTTTTGTCTTTATCTTGCATTATATGTGCATATACACGTTTATAGCTATTTTAATAACGGAAACTACATATTTGTGTTTAATGCATTCGCTCACTAACACACTAGCACATCATATCCCTATTATTGTGTCATTCATGTAAGTACATATAGAGCCGGGGTCTCACTGAAAGCAAACTTTCTATCCTTTGAGATAGAAGTATTGTTTGTATGCCGCTCAATTGCTGCCGTTGCGTTATACTGGATATGATTGATTGATTAATTGAAAGAAGCCTTTGAACTTTTTGTACAACAGAAACATAGAAGTACTACTGAACCGAGTGATCTAGACTATACTTGTCTTTTTTAAAGTGCTAAATGAGTCGCAGAAAAACAAAGCTTTATTTCAGTTACACTTGGTAATCTTCAATCATTATAACTGTAGGCATGAAATCTGCATTTTTCAGGCAAAAAAGTTATACTTTAGATGTAATAATTCAGTTTCGAAATTCTTGTTTACCTCTTATATCTGTTAGATATAGGAGTAACATTTGCAGAAGAGGCTGCATGTCACGTGCGCCCATCCCCTGCAGTTCATACGCCACAGAGGGTGCCGGCTCGCGTGCGGTGGGGACTACTTCAGCACTGCTCCGCCCGCCGCTCTCTCCTTTTAATAATTTTTAAAGTAACGGCGTCACAGATGTACAGTTCATCTTTGTAATATTATATCGACAAACTGTCAATCTTGGGATCGGAGCAAGAATATTGTGGCATGGGGCTTTTGCAGGTTGCTTCCATCTCTCTCCTCTCTTTTTCTTTTATGGGCGATACGTGATTAATTTACTCTCGTAATCAAACAACTTTGAATTTTTATTACAATGTGATCTAGTACATGATCGCTATTCCACCGGATGCCTTTCGGGATAGAATCATCTCACTGTTATAATAGTTTGTAAAAGCAATGGAATGAAGAGTGTGTGTTTTGAGATCAAAGATGAAGGTAAAATGGTGTTGGAATAAGCAAGAATACTTGACTCATAACTTAGATCGATCCATGTATCAAATGGATAGATCTATGTGGTTTAGAAATGAAGTTGAGTATTCTGCCGGACATAGATCGATGACATCGATCGATCGATGTGTCCTGGATACAGAGACTGATGTCTGACTGGGGACTTCGATCGATGACATCGATCGATCGATGTCACATCGATCGATCGATGTGTCCAGAGTGCAGGGTTCGATGTTGAACTGAGGACATCGATCGATCACATCGATCGATCGATGTCCTGACAGAGGTGACTTTTCATGAAAATTCACATCTTTTGCACCAAGAGACATACCCAATCACCATGCAACCACCTCCAACGTCTTCTTGGAGTTTAAGAGCCTATAAATAGGCTATTAACACCCATTTTGAAGATGAATCTTGCTTCATATAATTCTCAAGCATACTACTTCTTTCTTCCATCTTCTAAAACACTTTTGTTTAGAAAGTTCATTGTTTTCTCAATCCTATTTGCTGAGGATTAGAGATTGTTGGCTGTTGTATCCTAGGAGAAAGTTTGCCTATAACCCTGCAGCATCTAGTGGGGGCAAATATTCCTTACGGAAAGTGTGTCTTGCACGCCTCAAGCCAAGTTACATTCTACTTGCTCTCTTATTGCTGTCTTGTTTCCTTCATATTTTTCGTAACAATCGTAAGGAATATTTGAGATGGATTCAAAGACATACTTGAATCAAGAGAGCATGAAGTTGGATCGATTTGATGGAACAAACTATCTCCGCTGGAAGGACAAGATGATGTTCCTTCTGACGGCGCTGCAGATCGGGTATTGTCTCGACCCAACTCTGCAGGATCTACCTACTCCAAAAGAAGATGACTCCGAGGAGGTCAAGGCTGCTTGGAGGAAGAGACAGGAGGATAATATGCTTTGCCGAGGGCATATCCTCAAACATCATCACCGAAGGAGATATGGAACGCCTTGGAGTTCAAGTACAACAACGAAAAACAAGGCGCAGACAAATTCCAGGTGATGAGGTATTTTAATTTTAAGATGGTTGAAAATTTTTCAGTCATGGACCAAGTGCACTAGTTGCAGGTCATTGTGTCCAAACTGAAAGAGTTGGGTGTAGAAGTTTCTGAGGCATTACAAGTAGGAGGAATCATTGCTAAGCTTCCTCCTAGTTGGAATGACTACAGGAAGAAATTATTGCACTCAACCGAATCTTTTTCCCTTGAACAACTTCAAAAGCATCTGAGAATTGAAGAAGAGACAAGGAGTCTTGTAAAGAGACATGTCTCTGACGATGCACCTAGAGTGCATTATGTCAAAGGGAAACTAGGGAGTTCGGTTGGAAACAAAAGAAAGAACTCCGATTATTCTGAATCCACTGACAAAGCAGAATCTAAGAAAGGCAAGAGATGTTATAATTGTGGTAAGAAAGGACATCTCAAGAAAGACTGTTGGTTTCGAAAGAAACAAAAAAAAGGATGGTAATTCTCAGAATGTCAACAATGCGAATTTGGTTGACATTGGAACCGATCAACTGGTTGCAATGGTCTTAGGATTGCATGTTGGCATGGTAACAGAACTTCATATGGCTACGAACGAAATCACAAGAGATTGGTGGTTCGATTCGGGTGCAACAGTGCATGTATGCAACAACAAAGATCTATTCAAGACCTACCATGTTGTGGATGATAGCCAGCAGGTTCTGATGGGAAATCGCAGTGCCACAAGAGTCTTGGGTAAAGGTAGTATAGAATTGGACTTTACTTCTGGAAAGAAGTTGTTATTAGTCAATGTACTACATGTACCCGAGATTTCTAAGAATCTTGTCTCTGCTAGTCTTGTTTGTAAGAGTGGATTCAAAATTGTAATGGAGGGGGACAAAATTATATTGTCCAAGAATGGTATCTTTGTCGGCAAGGGTTATGCTTGCGACGAGATGTTTAAATTGAGTATCAATAAAAATTCCGCAGTTTCTGGTTACTCTATTGATTCTTCTTTTTCATTGTGGCATGATAGACTTGCACATGTTAGTAACACTACAATTAAGTTCATGTCTAAGCATGCCTTAATTTCTTGCAAAGATGAAAATGAAAGAACATGTGAAGTATGCATACAAGCAAAAATGACAAAGAAGCCGTTTCCGAAAGTTGAACGGAAAACCGAACTCTTAGAACTTGTTCATTCAGATATTTGTGAATTGAACGGAGTTTTAACCCGAGGTGGCAATCGATATTTCATTACATTCATTGATGATGCCTCTAGATATACTTATGCATATTTACTAAGGCATAAAGATGAAGCCTTTGACATGTTCAAAGTCTATAAAATGGAAGTCGAAAATCAATCGGGATTGAAAATCAAAGTTCTAAGGAGTGATCGTGGTGGTGAATACTTTCCTCTTGAATTTAATCAATTCTGTGAGGAAAATGGTATCATACACCAGAAAAGTGCTCCCTACACACCCCAACAAAACGGTTTGGCTGAAAGAAAGAATAGAAGTTTAGTTGACATGCTAAATGCAATGTTAATAAACTCTGGTTTGCCAAAGAATTTGTGGGGAGAAGCCTTGTTAACGGCTTGTCATATTCATAATAGAATTCCTTCTAAGAAGTTTAAGGTTTCTCCATATGAATTGTGGAAGAAACGAAAACCAAATCTAAGTTATCTTAGAGTTTGGGGTTGTCTAGCCTATTATAGAGTACCGGATCCAAAGAGGACTAAGTTAGGGCCAAGATCTCTTAAAGGTGTCTTTATTGGATATGCCGAAAACTCTAAAGCATATAGGATTCTAGATTTAGAATCCAATGTGGTTGTTGAATCTAGAGATGTTGAATTTCTTGAGAATAAATTCTTAAGAACAGATTCAAATCAAAGTTCAACAAGTGAGAGTTTGAATGATCCTATTGTTGGTGATTTTACTAATGATCCTTCTAGTGTTGATGATCCATATCAAGATTCTCCAACTGAGGTTAGGAGAAGTCAACGAGCTAGAAAGGAAAAGTATTTACATCCGGACTTCATTTCTTCGCAATCTATTACTTTCTTAGTTGAAGGTAATAGGACAAAGGTGTTTAATCAAATACCTATTGTACTAAGCGTTGAAGATGATCCAAAATCCTATAAGGAGGCGATGCAATCGAGAGATGCATCATTTTGGAAGGAAGCTATTGATGATGAGATGAATTCGTTATTGTCTAACAATACGTGGATTCTCGCTGATTTGCCTCCAAGTTCCAAAGCTATTGGATGTAAATGGGTATTTCGCAGGAAATACAATACGGATGGTTCACTTCAAACTTTCAAGGCTAGATTAGTAGCCAAAGGCTTTAGACAACGAGAAGGGATAGACTATTTTGACACATATGCTCCTGTAGCAAGAATAACATCCATTAGAGTGTTGATGGCATTAGCATCCATTAATAACTTGGTTATTCATCAAATGGATGTTAAGACTGCATTTCTCAATGGTGATTTAGACGAGGAAATCTATATGGAACAACCGGAAGGTTTTGTACTTCCGGGGAATGAGCACAAAGTGTGCAAATTGATAAGGTCATTGTATGGACTGAAACAAGCACCGAAACAATGGCATGAAAAGTTTGACACTATCATTTTGAAGGATGGTTTCCGACATAATGGTGCAGATAAGTGTGTATATTCCAAGTTTACAAACAAATATGGTGTTATTATTTGTTTGTACGTGGATGATATGCTTATTATCGGTACTAATATGGAAGGAGTAAATGAAACTAAGAAGTATTTAACTTCACAATTCCAAATGAAAGATTTGGGTGAGGTAGATACTATCTTAGGAATTAAGGTGTCCAAACATAGCGGGGTTTTGCTCTTTGTCAATCTCATTACATAAACAAAGTGTTGAACAAGTTCAAACACTTGGAGATCAAAGAAGCAAACACACCATTCGATGCCTCATACAAATTGACTGGTTATACCGGTAGAGCGGTGGCACAATTAGAATATGCTAGTGCAATTGGTAGTTTGATGTATGCTATGCATTGCACTAGACCGGATATTGCCTTTGCGGTGTGTAAATTATCATGGTATACTAGTAATCCTAGTATAGATCATTGGAAGGCAATCGGGCGAGTACTTGGATACTTGAAGAGGACTATGAGTTACGGATTGTTTTATAATAATTTTCCAGCCGTGTTAGAAGGTTATACTGATGCTAGTTAGATAACTAGTGTTGGTGATAACAAGTCTACTACGGGTTGGATATTTACATTGGGTGGTGGTGCTGTTTCTTGGGCTTCAAAGAAACAGACATGCATAACTCATTCTAAAATGGAATCCGAATTCATAGCACTGGGATCTGCAGGTAAAGAAGCGGAATGGCTGAGAAATCTTTTATTGGATATAGAGTTGTGGCCACAACCGATGCCAGCCATTTCTTTACACTGTGATAGCCAAGCAACGATGTCTAGAGCTTATAGTAAAATTTATAATGGAAAATCTAGACATGTCAGCCTTAGGCATGATTATATAAGGCAATTAATAATGGATGGTGTAATAGCCATTGCATACGTCAGATCCTGCAATAACCTGGCGGATCTGTTAACAAAGAGTCTATCAAAAGACTTGGTACAAAGTACATCTTTAGGGATGGGATTGAGACGTATGGGATAAGTTCGCTTGTGATAGAAACCCGACCTTGTCTAGCATACCACTAGCTAAAGGTTCAATGGGTAACAACAAGTCACAAAGTGAGGTATTAAAACACTACGATTGATCTTTAAAGAATCAAGCCGCACGACATTGATCTTTAAAGAATTGGAATGTTAGTGTTAAAGGAGGGTGAGTGTTAAAACACTCTTAATGACGAGTTAAGAGGATTTATCTTAATTGTCACCTATATGAACATGGGAAGTGGTGCCGCTTCGACAAGCAATGATCTTGAAATGTTCATGAATACTAGGGGTAGCATAAGGCCATAAAGTGCGGTTTAAAATGGACATCGGTTGAAAGTGTGGTTTCGTGTGTATAATGTTTCCGGTTCTAGCACATAGGAATCTGATTCAAAGCTTTTTAGCTATCATGATTTTGTTAGAACTTTGAAATGTTATACTAATAAGAGGTTCAAATCGAAAGATACTACTTAAATGCATGAAATGTCATAAGTTGCTTTACAAACTAAGTGGGGGATTGTTATAATAGTTTGTAAAAGCAATGGAATGAAGAGTGTGTGTTTTGAGATCAAAGATGAAGGTAAAATGGTGTTGGAATAAGCAAGAATAGCTTGACTCATAACTTAGATCGATCCATGTATCAAATGGATAGATCTATGTGGTTTGGAAATGAAGTTGAGTATTCTGCCGGACATAGATCGATGACATCGATCGATCGATGTCACATCGATCGATCGATGTGTCCTGGATACAGAGACTGATGTCTGACTGGGGACTTCGATCGATGACATCGATCGATCGATGTCACATCGATCGATCGATGTGTCCAGAGTGCAGGGTTTGATGTTGAACTGAGGACATCGATCGATCACATCGATCGATCGATGTCCTGACAGAGGTGACTTTTCATGAAAATTCACATCTTTTGCACCAAGAGACATACCCAATCACCATGCAACCACCTCCAACATCTTCTTGGAGTTTAAGAGCCTATAAATAGGCTATTAACACCCATTTTGAAGATGAATCTTGCTTCATATAATTCTCAAGCATACTACTTCTTTCTTCCATCTTCTAAAATACTTTTGTTTAGAAAGTTCATTGTTTTCTCAATCCTATTTGCTGAGGATTAGAGATTGTTGGCTGTTGTATCCTAGGAGGAAGTTTGCCTATAACCCTGCAGCATCTAGTGGGGGCAAATATTCCTTACGGAAAGTGTGTCTTGCACGCCTCAAGCCAAGTTACATTCTACTTGCTCTCTTATTGCTGTCTTGTTTCCTTCATATTTTTCGTAACACTCACCGCAAGGGCGATGCGGTGACGCGTGACTCACCCTCATCTAACCTCACCACCCCTCTTGCTGCCACGTGTCGCGTGGTCACAAAGGAGGTGAGGAAAGTTGTGATGAGGAGATTCCAACCCTTTCATTTATGCCTTTTGGTTTTTTTGCCACCCTCCAGCAGAATGCATTTTTCTTAATCGAGAGTGTTTTTATGTATGCGATATGGTATTGTAATCGGATCATTTTATCTGAAAGTTTTGGAATAAGAATTTCCATTGTAACCCTTGGATGCTACGCTCACTGGAGTGATACGGTCGCATGGCTTTCAACAAGCTTTTTTTTTCTCCATATGACTTTCCAAGCTTACTCATGCCCAAAGTTACCTAGAATATGATATGTGACTGCAAGAAAGTATGGATGCAAGAAATATGATAAATACTGGAGAAAATCCAGCACAATTCAACAACGCTAGAGGCTATAGAGCTTTACTCCAGGAAAAACCCTTCCATGATCAAGTCAATTACGGATGTTTCATATTTAGAAGCATTTAAGCTGGTAAATTTAAAAGAAACTTGTCTCTGTGGCATTCAAGTGACGTATTTTTCAGTTAGAGTTGAACATGGTCGAATGTTGGAAGTTTCTTGCGCTTTTTGTATGGTTGGCAGTCAATGCATGTCGAGGGCTATAGAGGAGTGCAAAGTGCCATGTCCTGCTTGTGCATGGCCGCCAAGTGGCGCCACGTGTCGAGTTGCATGGTCATACTGCACGCTGGCACGGTATGCCTGATAGATGTCTCATTGGCCGAGCTGAGATAAGCTTTAGGCATCGAGTAGTCGGCTGATCCGCTAGGTAGGATAGTGGTGATCGTTGTACCGAAGTGACAACAGTGGTATATGTAGTGTCAATGGCAGAAACTGAGATGAAGACTTTAGCTGAAGTGTCGACTGTGTCTTAGGTGACTAGTTGCTGCTGCCTTCCAGAAAGTTTGGCTGATGCTGACTTAAAATTCTAGTCGACATGGAGGAGGCGTCCTGTGCCCCCTGGGCCACGAAGACTTGATTGCGCATATAGGCCAAGTGTGTCAGACGTTGACCTGTTAAGGCTGGATGACGTCAGAAGTAATGAACCTAAGTGCCCATGCTTTAGCATTTTTCAAATAGTTGAGTTTTGGCCTCATCATATGCCCCTATATCAGCCTTATTAATTTAATGACAAGGTTGACCTCATAGTAACAAACAAAACCTTTTCACTTCTCCACTGTTGTACGACTCTGATGTGTCAAGTTATGATTTGACATCTGACCGGCATTAATAATGAGATTATATGTCATCAATTTTGTGGCGGTTTAATCAGCATTTTTATTTATTCTGTAGTCGCCTCTAGTTTCAAGGAGCGGGAATCCCGAAATTTCTTATTCCCCCAAACAAATATTTTGGATATACCCTGCTTCTCTTTCTTTTCATTTTCGTCTCCATCACTCTTTTTTCTGCAAAAATTTTTTCCCATGTCTCTTATCCATGTCGATTCGTCTTCCATTAGGAAACTTTTCATCTTCGACCTTCAAACCTCTATCGTCCTACTCCAAGTAACTTTACTATCTCATTTTCTTGTTTCTCGCTTGTCCATTGAAGTTCTGCTCTGACTGACAGTTATGATTGCCTCTCTATCTTCGATGGTGAGAAGATTCCTCACCTTCCTAATGAGTATTTTTACCCATTTTAAAGATATGTTATGTGGGCTTTAACAAAGAAAGATATAAATTAAGACCTGGTTGACCCTCCCCCTAGCGCCAGATGGCGAAGTCGAATCTTTACTTGGACCAGAGTTGATCCAAAAATGGTAGTTGCAGGAGAAAGTCCAGCACAATCTAACAACATTTGAGGCCCCGGAATTTTACTCAAGGAAAAACTTTTCCGATCAAGTTAGTTACAGATGTTTCCATATTTGGAAGTGTTTAAGCTGGAATGTTTGAGAGAAACCTTTCTTTGTAGCAATTGAGTGACGCATTTTCCAATTAGAATTGAACATATTCCACTATTGGATATATCTTGCCTTTTTGTATTGTTTCGACTTCCAATAAATGTTGAAGAGCTATGGGAGAGTATCAAGTGTCCTATTCTGCGTGTGCATAGCCGCCAAGTGGCGCCACGTGTCGAGTTGTATGGTGAAGCTGCTCGCTAGCAGGGGTCTGTTTGGTGGGTGTCTTCTTAGCCGAGTTGAGGTAGAAGGCTTTGGGTGCAGATTAGTCAGGTAATTCGTTGGGTACGGCCGATGTGCTCGTCATAGTCGAGGAGACAGTCGTGCTACATGTTGTGTTGGTGGCGGATGCCGAGATGGAGACTCTAGCTGAAGTGTTGATTGGTAAACCATAATTGAACCATCCGTTAGTCAACAACAGTCAACAACTTAATTTCAGTGGCTCAACATAAGTACTGCAATTCAGCAGTTCAGTGCCTAAGAACGGCTGTTCAGCCCCAATGGCGCTTCAGCAGGGCATTATGGTGTCCTTATAAAGAATTTGCTAAGGTATGCACCTCGGCATCAACGTCGTCTTATTCTAGATACCGCACTTCAGACCACTTCCACGAGATAAGGCCAAGTCGCGCATTTTGGCAATGTTCAGCTGTGTGCCACAGTAGGTTGTGCACTTCGGCAGAGGTCAGCTGTGTACCACAGCAAATGAGCCCATTATGACAATACTTCATAAGATCCTCAGACAGAGACACAATTCGAATGAAGTGACTGTAGCTGAGTATTCTTCCTGAACATGCTAAAGTTATAACAGTCAGCTTGATAATTACATCAACCGAGCCAGCCTATTAGTCACGTCTGTCAGACTATTAATCATATCACCAGACCTACAACGGCCTAGGCTTTCTGCTCCAGATAAGCGTCTTGTCCACAGTCCATTTTCAAAGGTTCAAGGCGGAAAAAGATCTATAAAGCCAGGCCAACTTGGGAGTTCAGGGGGCAGACTTTACAACATATTCACATACCCTGCTCCTCGGCAAATACTGTGAGAAATTCCTAACTTATCCTTTAAATTATAATCTCAGAGAGATACGGTCCAAACTGACTTGAGCGTCGGAGGGTTTTTTCCGGGGCCAACCCCCCGGGACCTTTGATTTGTGCTCCTTTGTGCAGGATATTTGGCGCTATTCCAGCTACACAGTCTCAATCCCAGTTAATAAATCTTTTACGTTAACTGACGGAACCATTTTGAGGTCATCCTGACCCTGATGAAGATCCGGCTTCATTATTTGGCGCTAGAAGAGGGCTCCCTTTGGTCCTTTAACCCATAAAACAGCTACTCAAAGTTTCTCTAACGATTGTTCAGGAACCTTTCTAATCATCTTAGGATGCTATCGAGAGAAAGATGAGTAACAGAGATAGTCAAGGGACCAAAGAACCCATGACATCTAGGAGGAGTCAAAAATCTTCTCAACAACGAACTGATCAATGTTCTACGGAGCTGGGAGAGTCCTCAACCCCATCGCTTTCACGTATGAAGAGCACATGCGAGCCATTCGCTATGTGGCTCAGAACCCGGAGGTCTTCCAAGCTGTAGTAAGGGAGATGAAGGGGAAGGCGTATGTAACAAAGGCCGGCGGGCCATGTTCTAATAACTCCCGCCCACTGGATCACATGGAGTATTCTCCTACTTGGCCTGGTTACTGTCCCAGACATCAGGATAAGTCTATGACCAAAGCAAAGCGGCCAGAGCAAAAGCCTAGCCACCAAAGCTTGAGATATAATCAAAAAGTTTTCTTGCCTTTCAAACATGGCAGGAAAGTTGATGGTAGAGGCAAAACACCGTTGCAGGAAAGGTGCTCTGCTAAGATTCGGCTAGGAGGTCAAGGAAAGAAAAGGAATTCTCTGCTGGCCTCTAAAGCTCATATCCTTTCCTACATGAGGAAAAAATCTCTGGCAAGAGAACCCCAGCCCCTCGCTGGACCAATCCGAAAAAGAAACCATCAATTGTACTGCCTCTATCATCATAATATTGGACATGATACAGAAGATTGTAGACAGCTCGGGCAAGAGATTGGGCGTCTTATTGAGCTGGGTCACCTGCAGCGGTTTTATAATCCGAGGTCTAGGCTCCACAACAGGCTAGACTTTGGTAGGCCCCCTCCAGATGAGAGTTGTAAACCCGGGTCTCATCAAGGTTTCCTAAGTGATGAGGACTCAGATTCTGATGAAAGGGGGAACGGTTTCCTGATAAGGCTGACATGACGGCAACAGTCCCTGATTCAATCGAATCAAGGCTTATCTCTCCTTGCGATCATCTGGTATCTTCTGTCTCAAACCTGTGATTATCAAGAAACCAGTTTCTTGTACTCAATTGGACATTCTTATTTGGCATTCAGCCAGGAAAGTTAAGTCACCATATGGTGCATGGATCAATAATTTATGCCTATCTATCACCTACTACGAAAGTGGGGGCATACCACAGCAGGTCTGGGAGGTTGAGCAGGTCTCAACATTATTCTTACCCAGCAGGTCTGGAAGGTTGAGCAGGTCTCAACATCATCTTTACCCAGCAGGTCTGGAAGGCTGAGCAGGTCTCAGCAGGATGAGACAGGTTTCCCGATATTCTTACCCAGCAGGTCTGGAAGGTTGAGCAGGTCTCAACATCATCTTTCTCCATCAGGTCTGGAAGGCTGAGCAGGTCTCAGCAGGATGGGACAGGTTTTCCCATATTCTTACCCAGCAGGTCTGGAAGGTTGAGCAGGTCTCGACATCATCTTTCCCCAGCAGGTCTGGAAGGCTGAGCAGGTCTCAGCAGGATGGGACAGGTTTCCCGATATTCTTACCCAGCAGGTCTGGAAGGTTGAGCAGGTATCAACATCATCTTTACCCAGCAGGTCTGGAAGGCTGAGCAGGTCTCAGCAGGATGGGATAGGTTTCCCGATATTCTTACCCAACAGGTCTGGAAGGTTGAGCAGGTCTCAACATCATCTTTACCCAGCAGGTCTGGAAGGCTGAGCAGGTCTCAGCAGAATGGGACAGGTTTCCCGATATTCTTACCCAGCACGTCTGGAAGGTTGAGCAGGTCTCAACATCATCTTTCTCCAGTAGGTCTGGAAGGCTGAGCAGGTCTCAGCAGGATGGGACAGGGTTCCCGATATTTTCACCTCAGCAGGACTGAGAAGGTTGAGCAGGTCTCAACATCATTCTTACCCCAGCAGGTCTGGAAGGCTGAGCAGGTCTCAGCGGAACAAGATAAGTTCCATATATTTTCACCTCAGCAGGACTAAGAAGGTTGAGCAGGTCTCAACATCATTCTTACCCCAGCAGGTCTGGGAGGCTGAGAAGGTCTCAGCGGAACAAGATAAGTTCCCTATATCTTCACCTCAGCAGGACTGAGAAGGTTGAGCAGGTCTCAACGTCATTCTTACCCCAGCAGGTCTGGGAGGCTGAGCAGGTCTCAGCGGAACAAGATAAGTTCCCTATATCTTCACCTCAGCAGGACTGAGAAGGTTGAGCATGTCTCAACGTCATTCTTACCCCAGCAGGTCTGGGAGGCTGAGAAGGTCTCAGCGGAACAAGATAAGTTCCCTATATTTTCACCTCAGTAGGACTGAGAAGGTTGAGCAGGTCTCAACATCATTCTTACACCAGCAGGTCTGGGAGGCTGAGCAGGTCTCAGCGGAACAAGATAAGTTCCCTATATTTTCACCTCAGCAGAATTAAGAGGTTCGGAAAAATCTTAATAATGGGACAAGTTTGCCAATATTTTAACTCAGCCCAGCTGAAAAGCCAAGTATAAAAACTGGAGCTTAATACTTTGATAAAGGAATCAGCATACAAGAGATACTCTTTTGGCATAGCTGAAGACAGATACTTGCAAACTATTAAAATAGAGCAAGTAAAGCTGAAGACAAATACTTGCAAACTATTAAAATAGAGCAAGAGAAGCTGAAGACAAACGCTTGCATAAAGAGCAAGCAAAACTTTACAGAGCCAAAGACAAATATCTGCATTCACTGTCGAAATGAGGCAAATAAAACTTCACATACTGACAAAGACAGTCAAGGAAGCTCAAGTTGAAAAGCAAAAGATAAGAAAAAAGGATTTCTATTAAGGGTAAGATTTATTACAACTACGGATATTTACAAGGAAAATCCTATTCTACTCTACAGTTTCTTCACCCTCCCTGAGGTCAGCTCCACTTTGAAATTGGTCTATTTGGTTCTCAAGTAAACTTCCAGCCTCAGGGTTGTACATCGCAACAATTCGGGGATGTTTCTTGTCTAGACTGGGGCAGATCTCGGAGCAGGCATCGATTGCCCAAGTTTGCCCAACGGCAATTGCCGAACCTTGAATCTTTAAAAAATTCCGGTGAAAAGTTCGGATTGTCTGAACTCATCAACGGCCTTTTTCTTTATCTCCTCAACCTGAATTTCAAATTGACGGATGATATCAGCTTTGCTTTTCTTCTCGGCCTTCAGTTGCTGGTTTAGCTCAGCTCTGCTGTTGGACAACACTTGGTCAAAAATATTGAGCTCCTTTTGATAAAACTCTAGCTCAGCCTGGGCCTTGGAAGAAATTAACTCAGAGTTGGCCAATTTTACTTCCAGTCCAGTCACTTGGGACTTGGCATCAGCCAGCTTAGCATCAGAATCTCTCTTCTCAGCCTGAAGTTTAGAGTTCTCCTCCATAAGTAAGGTCAGTTTGAAATCCGAGTCCCGCTTTAACATTTGAAACTTGGAATTATCTTCAGCAAGAGCAGCGACTTGAGACTTCAGACTGCTCACCTCAACCTCCAGCCCAGACAGCTTTGTGTTATTAGGCTTTGCTGCCTCAGTTAACTCATCACAGGCCTTCTTGAGGCGGGCATTGACCTCACAAATTTTGAGGAACCTGGAATGGAGCCCTTCAGCTCGTCTAAGAATGTTATACTCTTGAACTCGATACTGCGAAAATCAAACCGGTTAAGAGGAGCATGAAAGGTCAAAAGGAAACATGGGAAACAGAAGAAAGTCATACCAGGGCCATATTTTTTACAAACAAGTTGAAGGAGTCATTCCAGTCTAGACTATCATGTGTCTGCCAGTCCTTAGGTAGTATTGACAACTCTGTCAACTTCCTGGCTACTCTAGGATCTTCAGCAGAGTTGTCATAGCTGAACTCAACCATCCTTTTCTCTCGTTGCGGTTGAGAGGAAGGTTCCCCCTCCGTTGTATTCTTCGCAGAGGATTCCCCCATAGGTGTGTTTACTCCGACAGGCTCCTCCTCAAGGCCCTTTCCTTTAAAGTTTTCTCCCTTCAATGCTATCCCCTCAGAAGGTCCAGGAGCGTTTGCTTCAGGGGTCTCATGTAAGAGATCAAAAGAGGGCACTGCCTCATCAGCAGCCTAACATGGGGGAGGTACCTTCATCTCCTCATCCGCAGGAGATGTAGGAATGAAGATGGGGGCATCAATTCCCCCATTCCCATCCCAAGGTTGAGCTAAGGTTGGAACATAAACTTGGTTTTTTATCGGGGAAGGATTATCTGGAATTTCAACTGAAAGGGAGAAGATATTCAAATGTCTACAATGAAAAACAAGCACATTCAAGATTGATGCTGAAAAAAGCTTTACCTGGATGCGTCTGTACTTCAGACGATGAACTAACAGACGCTGGTTCTGAAGTAGAGGGTTGACATTCTGACCACGTTCTCTTTTGGGGGACCAATTTCTTCAGCCTTTCAAAGGCTCCACGTACTATGATTTCTGCAAAAATCCAAAGGAACAAAAAGTCAACACCTATGTGCAAACAACAAAATCAGTCAAAGATGTTCAAAAATGTTGCCATATACCCCGAACTATCCATAAAGCAAGGGGAATGAGAGGTCGAAAATTATATTTTGGCCCCAAATGTTCCAGGTCAGCAACCTCTACAATTTGCCTATCAACTTTCCTCCAATCTACAACCCGGGGGGAAAGAAACACTTGAGAAGCTTCATTGCAAAATTGCTCGCTCGGCCTCCTGTTATCTATGCTACCAGTATTCCAAGGGATTCCTTCGGACAATCCTACATTTCTAACAAAAAAGAAACTCCCTTTCCAATCTTGGGAGGGAGGGGGAAGGTTTATGACAAAAGACTTTCCACTACTTAGAGATCTCCTACCAAAGTTATACCAACTACCCTCCTGGCTACATACAAATATTTTCCTAAAGACCGCAAAAGAGAATCTCTTCTCAGATGCTCTTAGATATAGCAGATAACTACGAATTACCCTTAGCCCGTTAGGAGTTATTTGAGGAAGCCTAAGTTTGTAACAAACCAGAATTTGGAGTAGGGGGCCGGAATGGGAAAATTAAAGCCAGATCTAAAAAACTCCTCATAAACTGCTTCGTAGCCAGTTGGAGGGTTATTAGCAGTCTGGTGAGGAAGAGAAAGAATGGGAGTAAAAGTACTCCTGTTGACCTTATAATACTGACACAATTCGGAAAGGTCGTTGTTTTTCAAGGTGCAAATTGAATCATGCACCGAAGGGAAAGGAATTATGGATTTCAAGGAAAACGAAGACGAAGCCATAAGAAAGAAAAGCTTACAAGATTTTGGAAGCTTAAGGTTGAAGGAGCTGAAGTAAGGAGAGCTTCGGAGGAAAAGAAGAACAATCCAACGGTACAACAAAATGACCAGCTGAGCAGAATAAGGGATGAAGAAAAGAACGAATCAAGAAAGTTGCTTCTATTTATAAGTGAGAGAAAACAAAAAGCCACAGCTTTTCATTCGAAATACGAAGAGGCAAAAGTTCACGCGTTTCCCTCTCTCGAAGAATGAAACTGCCGAAAAAGTAATGATAGAGCATCGAAATTATCGCTTATAACAAAGGCGGGGTTAAAGGGATGATCGCGCAATTAATGAGGATTTGCCATGTCACAAGAACAAGATTTGTCTGCCTTCGCAGTTCAGCTCAGCCACACAAAATCTGGGGGCAAATGGTAAACCATAATTGAACCATCCGTTAGTCAACAACAGTCAACAACTTAATTTCAGTGGCTCAACATAAGTACTGCAATTCAGCAGTTCAGCGCCTAAGAACGGCTGCTCAGCCCCAATGGCGCTTCAGCTGGGCATTATGGCGTCATTATAAAGAATTCGCTAAGGTATGCACCTCGGCATCAACATCGTCTTATTCTAGATACCGCACCTCAGACCACTTCCACGAGATAAGGCCAGGTCGCGTACTTCGGCAAGGTTCAGCTGTGTGCCACAGTAGGTTGTGCACTTCGGCAGAGGTCAGCTGTGTACCACAGCAAATGAGCCCATTATGACAATACTTCATAAGATCCTCAGACAGAGACACAATTCGAATGAAGTGACTGTAGCTGAGTATTCTTCCTGAACACGCTAAAGTTATAACAGTCAGCTTGATAATTACATCAACCGAGCCGCCCTATTAGTCATGTCAGTCAGACTATTAATCATATCAGCAGACCTACAACGGCCTAGGCTTTCTGCCCCAGATAAGCGTCTTGTCCACAGTCCATTTTCAAAGGTTCAATGCGGGAAAAGATCTATAAAGTCAGGCCAACTTGGGAGTTCAGGGGGCAGACTTTACAACATATTCACATACCCTGCTCCTCGGCAAATACTGTGAGAAATTCTTAACTGACTTGAGCGTCGGAGGGTTTTTTCCGGGGCCAACCCCCCAGGACCTTTGACATGCGCTCCTTTGTGCAGGATATTTGGCGCTATTCCAGCTACACAGTCTCAATCCCAGTTAATAAATCTTTTACGTTAACTGACGGAACCATTTTGAGGTCATCCTGACCCCTGGTGAAGATCCGGCTTCATCATTGATTGTAGCTGAGATGACTAAAATTGATGCCTTCTAAAAAGGTTTGGTAGACGCTGACATAACATCTCAGTCGGCTCGAAAGAGGCTTCCTGCGTCTCATGAACTGCGCCGACTTGATTGTGTATTTAGTCCAAATGTGGCCGACGTTGACCTTTTGAGGTTGGCTAATGTCAAACATAACCGAAGTGCCCATTCTTTGACATTTTTTGGAGAGTTGTTTTTTCATAAACATTCTCTAATATGTTCTTTATAAACGTTTTCTAATATGAACTATTCAAAAATACTTGGTTTTTAGGCATAAGAATCAACAATGACATCTGACATAATTTACTATCGATCATCTTATTTTTCACCATATAAACAAACGAGAACTTTCAGATGGGGAAGATTGTATATATTAAGTAGAGGTTTAACTTATATTTGATCTAGTTCAAATGATATTTTCAGATGTAAATCTTTCCTTATGATATCTGATGATTTTACTTTGCTAACTTATTTTCTTTTAGAAAATTATTTGGGGTTTGAATTTGATGGACATACAGAGGGACTTTGCGGATATAAAAAATCCATTTAAAAATTGAAGAAACATATTACACGCGTCACTTTCACTTCAAGTTTCTAAAAAAAATTTTAATTCAAATTTTTTGACATTTTTTTATTACAACAACATGAAAAGGTTTTGAATGTTTTACTTTTGGGTGGGAGATGATGGTGGGCTCCACCAGAAAGAAAAGCAAGAAGAGGAAGGACGTGTGAGCACGTGCTACCATGGACTTTAGAAGCAGTCCGTCGCTCTCTTACTCGTGACGATGTCACGTGGGCGGTTAAGATTAAAGGCGAAAATGGGGCCCTGTCTATTAGTACGCGGGTTGTGATCTCCTCATCCCTTTTGTGATCACGCGACACGTGGCAGCAAGAGAGAGTATTGAAACTAGATGACCGTTGTGTAGGTGATAAATGCCACGTGTCGCGTTTTAATGTATTTTTCCACTTTAACCCAAACATTAAGATACCTGAGAGTGTATTATAAAACATCAGGGGCAAAAGGAGATTATGGTAAACATGAAGGGTGTTAAAGGTAATTAACCCTTTCTTTTATATAATTTCATGTGACTAGAGTTGTAACGGTTTAGGACATGAGATCTGGCCTCATTCCAAAGAAAAGGTATGCAAAGAAAAAAAAATATTACATCATCTATAAAACTCTTTAAAGATAGATTGGTGTAGACTCTCAGAATCCAAATATGACCTTTTGCAACTATTAAAAGTTATGCCAAACCTAAGCCAATTGTGGCCATGGTATGTGCACTCCCTTTAGCAAATCAACAGTCGTTTTACGTGTCTAGTTTACATCTTTGACGTACCGCATATAGGGACGGTAAAGAGGCCGTCTTTCGTGTTTTTTGCTTTTCGGGTTTCAGGTGTCAAAGTGTCAAACCCATCTTTGACTCGTTTCTTCGCGTGTACAGAGATAGATACTCAAATCTACGCATGTCAGGTTTTGTGTCGTGTATCAAGTTTACCTATAAACTTGGCTAGTACAAATATTTCACGTCGTGTTCAGGTCATTTCGTGTATTTATCAGGTTTTTCAGGTTTTAGGATTTTGTTATTACAAGTTTAACCTTAATAATTATTATTTGAAATATATTTAAAAAATCCGGGTATATCGGGTATAAATGGGTAATTCGTGGGTGTACCTGGACACGACCAGCTCAAGTTTCAGGTCTTATCCGATTTGTACATGAAACTCACCAAGACTATACCCAAACACGCGAGGAACGTGTTAGGTTCGGATAGTTTTCGTACCGTGTCTGAGATTGCCGTCCTTAACAAATTAATAAGGTGATTACGATGGTTTTTGAATCATACATTTTATTATGTTACGTTAAGTAAAAAATTTGAAGTCAGATGATTAGGGTTCTGATATTTTCGATTGTCCTTATAATTATCATTCTAAAAATGCAAATGTAAAGGCATGTGAATCTAAAGGAATAAAAACTCTTTACATGTCTCAGTTTTCATTGGTGAAAATATGTTAACATGTTTTTGATTTAAGTTAAATTGACATATGTAATGTGATTTTGTTACAACATAAAAACATGAGACGTTAATGGTTGAGTATATTATATCTTTACCCAAATCGAACTTTGTGGGTAATTGTGCTACCTTGAATGCCACAAAATGACATTCACATTCCTTAATAAACTGTCAGATCAGGTACAACCTCAATCTTTGATGAGGTACATTCAAAATGACATTCACTTTCCTTAATCTGGTAGTACAAGCTTAATATCTATTAAGAGCCCGTTGGTCTCCTGATTTAAATCTTTTATGATACTCTTTCAAATTAGGCGCTGTTGGTCTTCTGATTTATATCTTTTATGATACTCCTTGCAATTGGACGGTGTGAGCACTGAGGAGTGAGGGATGAGGGTTAGTGTATTCGTGTCCAAGGTAATTATTCATGGGTGAACGTGACTCAATCTCATTCTGACTATGCTTCTTCAGTTAGTTTACTTTTTATCTTGGCTTATCACCTCGTATGTTGTCATGTGTTATTCGATGGATCCGTCGCGCCCTTTCCATATGAGGATTAAGCTAGTACTTTTGAATACAGTCAAAATAGGAAGGACAAGAAGACGGGTATGTACGAATTTGATAATATAAATGTTGATTTCATCCATACATATGCATAATAGATGGAGTATAAAATAAATTTGCTTATTTCTAGGGCTGTTAAACGAATCGAACAGTTCGCGAATTGTTTGAGTTCGGTACGTATTCGTTCAGTAATTATTTGTTAAAGAGCCGAATTTGAACAGATATCCAGGTTCGTTTAGTTAAACAAGTTGAACTGTTCGCGAACTGTTCATATCGTTTAAACAGTTATAAGGTTATCGAACCAAACTCGAACCAATTTTAAAATTCTTTTAGCTAAACGAACCGAGCCGAACAGATCGTTTAGCTAAACGAATTTGAAAACATATCATTCGGTTCGTTGGATAGTTAACACCCTAGTTATTTTTATTCATGAGGAAATTAATTGTTTCGTTAACAAAAACAGCAAAACAAATTTAAAAAACATGCAAGGACAATCAAACTTTATTACACACAAAGACAACAGCTTTTTCAGAAAGACGATGTGAGTTTTCCATGGAAATTCACGCCTGAGATACTAAGAGCCTAAAAGTGAGGCTTCCAATCATGCGTCGCCACATGTATAAAAGTAAGAGGGTGCTGCAATTTTTTTGTTAAAAAAAACTGATTTTATACACGTGACGACGCGTGATTTGAGGCTTCTTTTGTTTTGGTCAATCATCTTCTTGTTTGTATATAGATAAATCTTATATGACATCATAATTGTGCTTGATCCATGACCAATATAAAATTTATGAAGGTGGAAACCCGGTGGGTTATGATCTACCATCAATTGGAAGTCTTTGTTCTCGGGAGACGGTGAAGAGCTAGGTTGTGGTGGCATAGAAACATCTGGATATATGGTGATCAAACAAGACCAATTCCAGATTTGCTGATCATCATCATTATCATCCGGACTCAGTATATTCTAACTGTTATGCCCCGCACCCTCCGTAGAGTAGTTAAAAGACAAAGAAGGGTTTCACGGAAATTAATGACGGTCAACGGGAATTAATTAGACATTAATGAGAGGATTAAATAGAAATTAATGAAGGAATTAATAATAGAATTTAAATACATTTAATTTAGAATTAAATAATTAAAGTTTATCCTTTAAGATAAATAGATAATAGTTATAATTTAGAAACACCAAACTTTCCCCCATCCCATATAAAAACTGACAGACGTCAGTTTTCTCTCTTACGCAGAGAAAACCGACGCTTCATCATCACCCTAGGCGACTTGGGAGGCCCTTCAACCCTAGGAGAAGAATTTCCTCACAAAGCCATCCAATCTTCATTCGATCTTTGTTTCGTCTTCGAGTAATCAAAGGCAAGTAATCTGGTTATAAGTTCTTACGATTTGCGAAAGAAAATCGGCCTATTTTGTTATCAAATTGGATCACCGTGCAGTAGATTCGTTCTTTGATTATTTGCATATGATTTACGTGTTTTGGTTTCAAGATTTGGCCAATGTATGTGAAAAGGTGTTTATTGATGTTGTTGATTGCGTGAAATCCTGCAAATCCCTACCCCTGCATCCCTCCTTGGCGTGATTGCGTGCTTGTGTGAGGGTTTGAGGAAAAGATGGGATTTTTGGTTGGATAAAGTCGGGGTAGTTGCGTTTTAGGCTTGGATCATGAGTTGGCGAGGTGCGTAGGGTTTGAATCTGCAATCTAGGCGTGTGACCATAGCAGGGTTTAGGCTTGAATGGATTTGGGTACGTTGGAACCACTTGGTTGAAGGTCTGCAGAAAACGCAGAGAAAATTTGGGGAAACGTAGACATCGATCGATCGATGTCAGAGATCGATGTCCCCAGAAGGACATCGATCGATCGATGTATAGGTTGCTGAGAGATCGATGTCCCCAGAAGGACATCGATTGATCTCGGCCCTTGCACCTGCTACAGTAATCAAAGTAAAAAAACCACCCCAGTGAGCAATTTTACAAGTCTAAAAACGCACGATACCTGGAGTGGTCGACTCAGACGCTATGGTGATGGCCTGATTCACCTCAGCCTCGGCAATGCCTTCAGCTGGGGGCAGATTCTGGGTGGCCTCGGCCCTAGCTTTTGCAGCTTGGGCCTTCTTCCTGGATGCAGCCTTGGCAATTTTTGCTGCAAAATCTTTGCCTCCAGGAGCCATGGAGTCTGCACAGAGAACATAAGGATAAAAGAAGGTCGTCAAAAAACGAAAAGGAAATACAAGGTATCAGTGTATACCCCGGACTATTGCCAAGTTTTCTGGAGAAAGGGATTTGTAGTGAGGGCCGGAGGCTAAGGAACCCAGGTCAGCTGCCTTCAGAACTGAGTCATTAACTCTATGCCAGTCAATGACTACAGGCGAGGAATATAATTTGGCTGCCTCATCACAAAATTCTGGGCTCGGTTTCATGTTGTCAGCTCTGCCTGACTTCCATATATCAAGTTGGGGTAGCCCTAACTTCTTAATATAGAAGAACCTACCCTTCCAGTTCTTCTTGAAGGAAGGAATATGTACGACATAATTGAAATCTTCAGGAGTCACTCTTTTGGTAAAATAATACCAACTTTCAGAAGACCTACAGGCAAACAGACTCCTAAAGATCCTCTGATCAAAGGGGATCTCAGATGCTCTGAGGAAGAGCAGGAAAGACAGAATAATTTTTAAGCTATTAGGCTTGATCTGGGGAAGCCTAAGGTTGTAAGAATGAAGAATTCGAAACAAAGAAGCTGGGACGGGAAGACGAAACCCAGAGTGAAAATATTCCTCATAAACGGCCTCATATCCCGCAGGAGGGTCATAGGCTGTCTGATTAGCTGAGGGAAGAATGGGGTCAAATTGTTCGACATCAATGTCATACATCCCACACAATAAAGACACGTCCACCTCGGACAAGGTACAGAAGGACTCTTGGACCTCGGCTGAAGGAGACCCCCTATAAACAACTCCTACTGGCAGAGTTGAAATCCTAGATCTACTAGGCACCACTACCGTGCCCGGTGGGATGGTCTCTGCCTGTTCCGGAGAAACCTCAACTACTCTAATAGCTCTGCTCGGCGGAGCCTGGCCACTAGGGCCGGCACCATCTCCAGCGCCACCTAAGGGCAGAGCTGGAAGACGGTTTTCAGAGACAACCGTCCTTTCCGATGATGAACTGAGGTTTCCTACATTACCAACGTAGGAAGCTCCCTCAGAACGATTTTGGGAATTGAAGCAGAAGACATGGAAGACAGGACTTACAAGCGATTAGCCGGAAGAGAAGAAAGAGGATCGCCGAGATGAAAACGACGCCGGAGCAAGGGGAAACGCCAGAAGAGCTGATACCGGTGAAGAGCAAAAATAAGGGGAAAGCAATTAAAACGCAAAAGGGGAAAAATGGGGAATGAAGCCCTATTTATAGGCAAGTCTCAGTCATTCCAAAGGTCACCTCGGGTTAGGCCGACCTCGATTCCCACGCCACCATCAAGACTGATTGGCATCGAATCCTGAACCGACATGATTAAAAGCTGAACCGTCGTCACCTCGGTCTGCGTAGACAATAATTGCGCAGGACAAACCAATCTGAGATGGACACGTGTCCGGGAAGGTCATTCGTTTGGTCAGTCTGATCCAATCAGTAAAGCTACGAACTGATGCTTCGTACACCACGCTTGATAGGTGTGGAGTAATTGGCTTCAAGAGTGACACCTCGGCTGGAGATAGCGATATCCTCAGATTAGCCTGCCCTCAGCTCAGCTCGGCCAGTCTAATCTGGGGGGCAGATGATGATACCAAGAAATTCACCCGTTAGTCAATAACGGTCAACGTTCAGTAAGGACACAAAATGACTAAGTGCCGCAGCTCGGCCCAGTAATAGACCAAGTCCGAAGGGGACAAATAATCTATCTTGGCCAGTCTTTTTGTCACCTCGGCCGCATGGTTAGGACACCCTGGGAATTGAGCACATCTCAGCCTAAGGGTCTCACCTCGTTTATTGATATTGTCTCGGCCAGGAGGTTTTATCTCGGCTTCAAAGTTCCATCTCGGCCACAGAGTAGCTCGGCAATAGAGCCACGGCCTAGACATCTCGGATTAAAGCCTCTGCGCTCCTGTCCGGTTAAATGGCACCTCGGCCATAGCAGTTTAGCCCCCCCACTGATGACCTCGGCCAGACTACAATAGTCACAGAGCTGTTTGCTACGTGGCCTTCATGTAATTTCCACTCTCCAGATGTCAATCATACGGAGGAAAGTTGCCAGCACAGCAATCTTTAGCAGCTGCACGGCTGCCATGCAAGATGGCCAGATGTCTTCATTTTGTCCACCTGAGACACGCAGCATCTAGCTACACAAAGTATAAAAGGGCCTCCTCAACAGAAAGGAGGCCAAGCTTTTTCAAGTCTTTAAACGCCAAGCTTTTTCAAGTCTTTAAAGGCCTCAACAATTCAGAAAGATAAGACCCACCACTTTTCATCTCAGCTCGGCCCACACTTTGGCCGACCTCAAAACAGGTTTCATCAAACCTCAAATTCAGTTAAAGCCATACGCATAAGTGCTTGCAACTGACTTGAGCGTCGGAGGGTTTTCCCGGGACAGCGTCCTGGGACCCCTAACGCTTTCTTTCCTTTTTCAGGCTTCCAAGAAGGACAAGTGACGGAGGATTAACAGCCTTAGCTCCGGGTATTTCTAATTTTACCTTGGCGGAGACAATCCGACCTCGTCAGTTTTCATTGGTGAAAATATGTTAACATGTTTTTGATTTAAGTTAAGTTGACATATGTAATGTGATTTTGTTACAACATAAAAACATGAGACGTTAATGGTTGAGTATATTATATCTTTACCCAAATCGAACTTTTTGGGTAATTGTGCTACCTTGAATGCCACAAAATGACATTCACTTTCCTTAATAAATTGTCAGATCAGGTACAACCTTAATCTTTGATGAGGTACATTCAAAATGACATTCACTTTCCTTAATCTGGTAGTACAAGCTTAATATCTATTAAGAGCCCGTTGGTCTCCTGATTTATATCTTTTATGATACTCTTTCAAATTAGGCGCGGTTAGTCTCCTGATTTATATCTTTTATGATACTTCTTGCAATTGGACGGTGTGAGCACTGAGGAGTGAGGGATGAGGGTTAGTGTATTCGTGTCTAAGGTAATTATTCATGGGTGAACGTGACTCAATCTCATTCAGACTATGCTTCTTCAGTTAGTTTACTTTTTATCTTGGCTTATCACCTCGTATGTTGTCATGTGTTATTCGATGGATCCGTCGCGCCCTTTCCATATGAGGATTAAGCTAGTACTTTTGAATAAAGTCAAAATAGGAAGAACAAGAAGACGAGTATGTACGAATTTGATAATATAAATGTTGATTTCATCCATACATATGCATAATAGATGGAGTATAAAATAAATTTGCTTATTTCTAGGGCTGTTAAACGAACCGAACAGTTCGCGAACTGTTTGAGTTCGGTACGTATTCGTTCAGTAATTATTTGTTAAAGAGCCGAATTTGAACAGATATCCGGGTTCGTTTAGTTATACGAATCGAACTGTTCGCGAACTGTTCATATCGTTTAAACAGTTATAAGGTTATCGAACCAAACTCGAACCAATTTTAAAATTCTTTTAGCTAAACGAACCGAGTCGAACAGATCGTTTAGCTAAACGAATTCGAATTCGAAAACCTATCCTTCGGTTCGTTGGATAGTTAACACCCTAGTTATTTTTATTCATGAGGAAATTAATTGTTTCGTTAACAAAAACAGCAAAACAAATTTAAAAAACATGCAAAGACAATCAAACTTTATTACACACAAAGACAACAGCTTTTTCAGAAAGACGATGTGAGTTTTCCATGGAAATTCACGCCTGAGATACTAAGAGGCTGAAAGTGAGGCTTCCAATCATGCGTCGCCACATGTATAAAAGTAAGAGGGTGCTGCAATTTTTTTTGTTAAAAAAACTGATTTTGTACACGTGACGACGCGTGATTGGAGGCTTCACTTTTAACCTCTTAATATCTCATCCGGGAAGCTCATTGCGAAGTGGTTGCCTCACGTGCGCTTCCTGCTGGCCCTTATTACAGTGACGTGGTCCTGACATTTCCAGACAAGTATCAACAACTTTTTTTTTATGAAAAAAGTACGGTTCGTCTCATTTTTTACTTTTTTTTATATTTTTAATTATGATCATATAAGCAAAAATTTGAATTTTTTAATGTTGATTTATAAATATAAAACTATATAAATTATTCAATGTGATACTTGTTTTAATCTTTAATCTTTGTAATGCAATTTTAATATGAGATAATCGTTTCTTAATATATCCCTAATTGTTGTGAAAAGTCAAAAAAATTAAAAAAGGATTAAAAATTTATTACGAGGTGGTGAGAAATGTGAAAAAAAAAAGAACAAACTCACATATGGTTTTCTTCTTTGGAAGATGAGACATAATTGTCACGGAAAATTTTTTGTTTCATAGGGGAGTCAAACAGGACCTCGTTGTGTTTGATGCACAGATAAGGTAGGCAATGAACTGTTGGAAAAGTATCTTAAAGTATTTTACCGTGTGTTCCAAACTTATATAGAACTTGTACGAGGTTGTTTGGGAGGTTGATGTGAAGTTTGGAACACTTTAAACTTGAAATAGGTCACTTGGATCGATCATATGGTCTGACTGGATAGAACCAAGTGAAAGCTAGAATAAAGTTGAGTGTTCTGGAGGACTTCGATCGATCCATGTAAGGGACACCGATCGATTAATGTACACATCGATCGATCGATGTGTTGTGCTGCAAGTCCAGAAAGTTTCTGTCCAACATAGATCGATCGATGCATCGATCGATCGATGTGATCGATCGATGTAAGACAGAATAAGAGTTGGAGTTTCTGTCCAACTTCGATCGATCACATCGATCGATCGATGTACCAACGGACAGAAATTTTCACCTTTGAATTGCAGCTTTTGGTCCAAGGATCATCTCCCTTCACCTATGATCGGTAATCAACGGCCATAACTGGTATAAAAACTGCTGAAATGAGTTTCAAACATGGTTTTTTAACACAATCCAAGGTCTATATATATTAGATCTTGCTATCTTCAAAGATATACAACATTCTTGCAAAACCTTAAAGAAATTCAGCAATCTTCTTCTACCTCTCTCCATTGTCTTTCCCTTCTACAACAAGTTCAATCTTCTTCTCCTAGAGCAAAGGAAAAGAAGAAAGCTGTTATATCTTGGGAAGCATTAGTATGATTGTTTACCTTGCTCGTTGGTAGAGGCTAAATTACTTTAAGAACAGAATTATCAAGAAACTCGTCTCGACTTTTATTTGATTATTTTCTTGCTTGTTTGCTACATTTTCCTAACATGAACTACATGCAATCAGGGATTTCCCCAATGCCAAGAGAGAGTGGGAAATGATTTTACAGAAGTAGGAATTTGGCCAGTTTTTTGTGGAGCAATCGGTGGTTATTTGGATGGATTGAACTTAAGGTGGAACGCAAATTTTAAAATGGTATGATTAATTGTTCTAAGACCAATTAAATATATAAAACATATGTGGATCTTTTGTTTTGGTCAATCATCTTCTTGTTTGTATATAGATAAATCTTATATGACATCATAATTGTGCTTGATCCATGACCAATATAAAATTTATGAAGGTGGAAACCCGGTAGGTTAGGATCTACCATCAATTGGAAGTTTTTGTTCTCGGGAGACGGTGAAGAGCTAGGTTGTGGTGGCATAGAAACATCTGGATATATGGTGATCAAACAAGACCAATTCCAGATTTGCTGATCATCATCATTATCATCCGGACCCAGTATATTCTAACGACAGCAAAAGCTATCGTTAGGGTCTGGAAAGGGTAAGTAGTAGACAGACAAGAGAAGTTGAAGATGACTGGCAACTTATTTGGAAGGATAGTTGGCAAGAGAATGAAAGATAGGCACCAGTTTTGTGCTTATTTTTGGTGGCTTGGGTATGAAGTTATTGGTAAATAGCAGGTCACCTCGATACTTTTTACATATTTCCATATGTCAAAATTTGGTAAGAATGGTTCCGAATAGACTCTTGGATCAGCCAAAAAAGACCATTCCGTCCCAAAGAACATTGTGGAGGATGTAAGTCAGGAGCCCAGCGGGTCTCCTAAGTCAGGTGAAGACTTACGCTGTTACCTACATAAGGTGCCTCCGCAAACTAGACCTTTAACCTAGCAGTAGTAGAACACTCACACTGTGCGTGTCTCCACCGAATAGACTCTTTCATTGTAGGTAGAGGTAATATCAACTGGATTTGTAGCGAAAAACTTTTACCTATAACAGTTGAAGAAACTCGATTTTAAATTTTTTCCTAATTTTTTTCTAGAAAAAAATAAAATAAAATACTGGATTAGTAATCTTAGGCTATTTCTTCATCAGCCATAACATCTATTCCATTAATGCAACCAGGTACAACTAGGCCAAGAATAAATGAAGTCACGACAAGGTCAGTCACGTGATTCAAAAGAAAGGTATAAGGCTTGACAACAAGCAAACAACTTTTCATCATCACAAATTTTAAATTACTCCAAAAATAAGTAAATAACATTCTGATAGTTACTCTTTAATCAATACAAGATAGATATATAAAGGAATTATTAACTGTATTCAACACAATCATCCAAATAGCATAGTATTAGCGACCATAAAATTAGTATGTAGTTACTTGTAAAACACCACAAATTAACGACCAATTCTATTATAGTTGTAAAGGTTTTAAACCTTAACTAGTCAAGTACCAACGACTGTTTAAACAACATTGACTTATCCAAGCAACCATTGTAGAGTACAACTGCAGGACCCGTGGTCTGGTTGGCCTGCAAATTTGTAGAACATTTTGCCATGGACTTGGGCCTCCCTTTTGGTTTTGGTAGCGTGAATTGGTTGATTACTTTAGTTGTTCATAGATACCTAAGAGGAAACAAACGTTTTCGATGCATTAGGTCATTAACGCCCTTTTCAATATTTGTCTTCTTGGACAGGAGAACCGACCTATTCCCAAGATCAAAATGACAGAGCCGTTTTATATATAAGAAATTACTGAACGGTTGACCAGTAAAACAGAATAATTAGGCTGATGTTTGGAGAGTGGGCTTCCGAAGACTGACTATTGCCATGGGCATTCAGCTGTGATTCAGGAAAACTGGGCCCTTTACACTGTAGATTTAAATAATAGCCCCAAGTACCTGATGATGAAGCCGGATCTTCACCAAGGGTCAAGATGACCTCGATTTAACTTCGTCAGTTGACACGAAGAATCTGTCAAATGGAATTGATAATATGTAGCTGGAATAGCGCCAAATATCCTGCACAATGTAGCACAGGTCAGAGGTCCCGGGGGGTCGGCCCCGGGAAAAACCCTCCGATGCTCAAGTCAGTTTGGGCCATATCTCAATGAGATTATAATGTAAAGGGATAAGTTGAGAAGTTCTCACAGTGTGTGCCGAAGAGCAAGGGGTGTGTGTATGTTGTCCAGTCTCCTCCTCTTCTTTGTCTTGATCTCCTTACCTTTATAGATTTCTTTCTCACCCAAAAACCCTGATGATAGCTTTGGGGAAGAAGCTTTGTTTCGGGCAGAGAGCCTAGGACGTCTTAGGTCTGTTGATGTGATCAGTAGTTCGGCTGATGTGACTTAGTAGGTCGACCATTGTGACCTTGGCGTGTTCAGGAAGGCTAAATTGCTGTGGTTGATATATTGGAGAAGTATCTCCGTTTGAGGGTCCCACGAAGTATCGTCATATTGGGTTCATTTTGCTATGGTACACAGTTGCCTTCTGCTGAAGTGCACGAGCTGCTGTGGTACACAGCTGAGCTCTGCCGAAGTGCGTGACTTGGCCTTATCGAAATGCATGGCTAAGCACTGCCCAAGTGTAGTCCGACGTGCAGCATATACTACAGTTAATGCCGAGGTGCAAACCTTATTTGATTCCTTGATGTCATATGGGCGTCATGTTGCCCTACTGTGGTGCTGCTGAGACCGGACAGCCACTCTTAGGCACCAAGCCGCTGAACTGCAGTGCTTCAATATACTGGGCTTTTTAAACCGTTGACTGTTATTGACTAGCTGACGATCCGGGTGTGGTTTATCATGTGCCTCCAGATTTTGTGTGGCTGAGCTGAACTGCGAAGGCAGACAAATCTTGTTCTAGTAACGCGGCTGTTCCGTGCAGTTATTTCTTTCAACCCTGTCTCCAAAGTAAGCGGCAATTCCAATGTTACATCATTACTTTTTTGGCGGTTTCTTTCTTCGAGGGAGGGAAATGTGCGACCTTTCGCCTCTTTGTATTTCTATCATAAGGTCGCGGCTCCTCGTCTTCTTTCTCTTATAAATTGAAGTGACTCCCTTGACTTATTCTTCTCTACTCTGCTCTGCTGGTCGTTTCATCGCGCTTAAATCGTCCTTCTTCTCCAAAGCTTTTTGCTTCCTTCAACTTCATCGACCCTACGCACTTGATATCTTGTAAGCTTTCTTACTCTATGGTTTCGCCTTCTTCTTTCTTGAAATCTGTAGTTCCTTCTCCCTCGGTGTATGATTCATTTTGCATTTTGAATGAGAATGATCTTTCCGAGATTTGCCAGCATTATAGGGTTAACAGGAGCATTTTTGTTCCTATTTTACCCCTTCCTCACCAAACCGCTGATAACCCTCCAACTGGCTATGAAGCAGTTTATGAGGAGTTTTTCAGATCTGGTTTTAACTTACCAATTCCGGCCCCTTTGCTTCAAATATTAGTCTGTTACAAAATTAGGCTACCTCAAATAACCCCCCATGGGCTGAGGGTAATTCTCAGTTATCTGCTATATCTGAGAGCATCTGGGAAGAAATTCTCTTTTGCTGTCTTTAGGGAGATATTCGTATGTAACCAAGAAGGTAGCTGGTATAATTTTGGTAGGAGATCTCTGGATAGTGAGAGATCTTTTGTCATAAACCTTCCCCCTCCCCCTCAAGATTGGGAAAAGAGTTTCTTTTTTGTTAGAAACCTGGGGTTGCCTGAAGGAATTTCTTGGAACGTTAGCAATATCAGTAATAGAAGACCGAGTGAACCATTTCGTAACGAAGCCTCCCAAATGTTTCTTTCCTCCCGTGTTGTAGACTGGGAGAAAGTTAATAGGCAGATTGTTCAAGTCGCTGACCTGGAACATTTGGGGCCAGAATATAATTTCAGACTTCTTCATCCCGTCGCTTTATGGATAGTTCGGGGTAAATAACAATGTTTTTTCGAACGTTTTTGACTAGCCTTGATGTTGTACCTGGTTGTTGAATGTTGTGTTTCTTTGGATCTTGCAGAAATCATGGGACGTGGGACCCTTGAAAAGTTAAAGAAGCTGGTTCCTCAAAAGAGAACATGGTCGGAACGCCAACCCTCCTCTTCGGAGCCTGCTTCTGTCAGTTCTTCATCTGAAGCGCAGACGCATCCGGGTAAGGTTTTACTCTTCAAAGAAAATCTTGAATGCGCCTATCTTTTGTTATAGCTATTTGAATAGTTTTCCCCTTTTTTAGCCGGAGCTTCTGATGTTCCTTCTCAAACCGAAGAACAAATTCCTGTTTCTCTTTCTGGGGATAGGATTGGGGAGATGGATGCCCCCATCCCTTTCCCTTCCTCTCCTGCTGCTGAAATGGGGAACCTTCTCCCTCCTAACCGGATTGCTGACGAAAGCGTGCCTTCTTTCGAACTCCTAAAAGAAGTTCCTGAGCCAAATATTCCTGGGGAGGAATCTTCTGAAGTGAAAGTATCGGGAGAAGACCTCCAAAAGGGAAGCAAGGTTGAAGGGAAGCCTTCCCGAGGAAATGCCCCCGAAGAGGGGTCAACTGCTAAGAAGCCAACGGAAGGCGGTCCCTCCTCTCAGCCCACTCGGGGTAGACATATGTTGGAGTTCAGCTATAATAACTCTGCCGAGGATCCTGGAGTAGCTAGGAAGTTGACGGAGGTGTCCATACTTCCTAAAGATTGGCGGAAGTTTGATAGCATGAGCTGGGGCTCTGCTTTTAACTCTTTTGCCAGCAATATGGCCCTGGTATAACCTCCTTCACCTCTCTGTGTTTTTATCTTGTCTTTTCACGCTTTTCTTAGTAGTTTTGACTTTTGCAGTATCGAGTTCAAGAATTTAATATTCTTAGACGAGCTGAGGAGCTTTACACCAGATTTTCCAAACTCTCTGAGGCCAACGCCCACTTGAGGAAAGCTTATGATGAGTTGGCTCAAAGCCGAATAACACAAAACTGTCTGAACTGAGAGCCGAGGTGAATAATCTGAAGTCCCAAGTCACTGCTCTTACTGAAGAAAACTCCAAACTTCAGATGGTGAAGCAGGACTCAGACTTTAAACTAGCCTCTCTTTCGGAAGAAAATTCTAAACTTCAGGCTATGAAGCGGAGTTCTGATACTGAGTTGGCTGACGCCAAGTTTCAAGTGGCCGAGCTAAAGGAAAAACTTACCGACTATGAGCTAGTTCAATCCAAGGCACTGGCTGAATGGAATTTTATCAAAAAGATCTTAGTTCTTTTGATCAAATATTGTCCAACTGCCGATCAGAGCTGAATCAGCAACTGGAGGCTGAGAAGAAAAGTAAAGCTGATCTTATCCATCAATTCGAGGTTCGAGCCGAGGAGATGAAGAAAAGAGCGGTTGCTGAGTTCAGACAATCCGAGCTATTTACTGGGAATTTTCTCAAGATTCAGGGCTCGGCCATTGCTGTGGGGCAAACTTGGGCAATTGATGCCTGCTCCGAAATCTGCCCTAGTCTGGACAAAAAGCATCCCCGAATCGTCAAGATGTACAACCCTGATGCCGAAACTTTGCTCGAGGACCAGCTAGATTGATTTCAAAGCGGAGCTGATCTCAGGGAGGGAGAAGTTGTAGAATAGGCCAGGATCCTGCAAATGATCATAATTGTAATAGGCTTCATTCCTAATGAAAAATTCTTTTTTCCAAACCTTGCTTTCTAGCTTTTCCATCTTTCTTGTAATCAGTTCGTAATGAAAATATGTTTTTGCAAATGTTTGTCTTCGCCATAGGTGTATCTTTTTAAAGCATCAAGCTTCTGCTCTTTATGTTTGGCTTACCAGTTTTGCCAAGTTGAAATGTTGGCAAAACTTATGCCGAACTTCTTTACTCTGCAGAGGTGGTAATATAGGGAACTTGTTTTGTTCCGCTGAATCCTGCTCAGCCACCCAGACCTGCTGGGGAGAAAATGTAGGGAACTTGTTTTGTTCCGCTGAGTCCTGTTCAGCCACCCAGACCTGCTGGGGAAAAAATATAGGGAACTTGTTTTGTTCCGTTGAGTCCTGCTCAGCCACCCAGACCTGATGGGGAAAAAATGTAGGGAACTTGTTTTGTTCCGCTGAGTCCTGCTCAGCCACCCAGACCTGCTGGGGAAAAAATGTAGGGAACTTGTTTTGTTCCGCTGAGTCCTGCTCAGCCACCCAGACATGCTGGGGAAAAAATGTATGGAACTTGTTTTGTTCCGCTGAGTCCTGCTCAGCCACCCAGACCTGCTGGGGGAAAAAATGTAGAGAACTTGTTTTGTTCCGCTGAGTCCTGCTCAGCCACCCAGACCTGCTGGAGAAAAATGTAGGGAACTTGTTTTGTTCCGCTGAGTCATGCTTAGCCACCCAGACCTGCTGGGGAAAAAATGTCGGGAAACCTGTCCCATCTTGCTGAGACATGCTCAGCCTTCCAGACCTGCTGAGTAAGAATATCGGGAAACCTGTCCCATCTTGCTGAGACCTGCTCAGCCTTCCAGACCTGCTGGGTAAGATGATGTTGAGACCTGCTCAACCTTCCAGACCTGCTGGGTAAGAGTATAAATGCCTCCACCTTTGTTGTAGGTGGGAGATAGGCATAATTTATTGCTCCGCGCACCATAAGGTGACTTAACTACCCCGGCAGAATGCCATATAAGAATCTCCAGTTAAATATAAAAGATTGGTCTCCTGATAATATAGGACCGGGAGATTTCAGATGAAGACAAGAAGAAACTAACCGTGATTTAAGACGGTCATTAGATCAGCCTTATATGCTCGGAAATCCGGGTTCCTCCCTCATCGAAATCCGAATCTGTATCTCCTAGATAGCCCTGGTGATACCTGGGCCCACAACTTTCTGTTGGAGGGGGTTTAACAAAGTCTAGCCTGTTGTGAAGCCTAGACCTGGGATTATAGAAGCGTTGCAGGTGACTCAGCTCAATAAAACGTCCAATCTCTTGCCCGAGCTGTCTACAATCTTCTGTATCATGACCAATATCATGATGATAGAGGCAGTACAGTTGATGGTTTCTTTTTCGGATTGGTCCAGCGAGGGACTGGGGTTCTTTGGCCAGAGATTTTTTCCTCATATAGGAAAGGATATGAGCTTTAGAAGCCAGCAGAGAATTCCTTTCCTCTCCTCGGCCTCCTAACCAAATCTTGACAGAACACCTATCCTGCAACGGTGCCTTGCCTTTATTATTAACTTTTTTGTCACGTTTAAATGGCAAGGAGGCTTTCTGGGTATAACTTAAGCTCTAGCGGCTAGACTTTTGTTTTGGCCGTCTCGCCTCAGTCATAAACTCGGCCCGACGTCTGGGGGAATAATCAGGCCGAGTGGGAGAATACTCCAGATGTTCCAATGGGTGAGAATTACCGGAATGGAACCCACTGGAATTTGCTGTAGAGGCTTTCCCCTTTATCTCCCTTACTACAGCTTGGAAGACCTCTGGGTTTTGAGCCACATAGCGAATGGCTCGCCTGTGCTTTTCATATGTAAAAGCTATGGGAGTTGAAGATTCTCCCGGCTCTGTAGAGCATTGATCGGTTTGTCGTTGAGAAGATTTTTGACTTCTTCCAGATGTCAGGGGTTGTTTGGTCCCTTGACTATCTCTGTTACTCATCTTTCTCTCAATAGCTTCCTGAGATGGTTAGAAAGGCCTCTGAACAATCGTTAAAGAAAAATTTTTGAGTGGCTGTTTTCTGGGTTAAGGGACTTAGGGCCGCCCTTCCTCTAGCGCCATATGATGAAGCCGGATCTTCACCAAGGGTCAAGATGAACTCGATTTAACTTCGTCAGTTGACACGAAGAATCTGTCAAATGGAATTGATAATATGTAGCTGGAATAGCGCCAAATATCCTGCACAATGTAGCACAGGTCAGAGGTCCCGGGGGGTCGGCCCCGGGAAAAACCCTCCGACGCTCAAGTCAGTTTGGGCCATATCTCAATGAGATTATAATGTAAAGGGATAAGTTGAGAAGTTCTCACAGTGTAAGCCGAAGAGCAAGGGGTGTGTGTATGTTGTTCAGTCTCCTCCTCTTCTTTGTCTTGATCTCCTTACCTTTATAGATTTCTTTCTCACCCAAAAACCCTGATGATAGCTTTGGGGAAGAAGCTTTGTTTCGGGCAGAGAGCCTAGGACGTCTTAGGTCTGTTGATGTGATCAGTAGTCCGACTGATGTGACTTAGTAGGTCGACCATTGTGACCTTGGCGTGTTCAGGAAGGCTAAATTGCTGTGGTTGATATATTGGAGAAGTATCTCCGTTTGAGGGTCCCACAAAGTATCGTCGTATTGGGTTCATTTTGCTGTGGTACACAGCTGCCTTCGGCTGAAGTGCACGAGCTGCTGTGGTACACAGCTGAGCTCTGCCGAAGTGCGTGACTTGGCCTTACCGAAATGCATGGCTAAGCACTGCCCAAGTGTAGTTCGACGTGCAGCATATACTACAGTTAATACCGAGGTGCAAACCTTATTTGATTCCTTGATGTCATATGGGCGTCATGTTGCCCTACTATGGTGCTGCTGAGGCCGGACAGCCACTCTTAGGCACCAAGCCGCTGAACTGCAGTGCTTCAATATACTGGGCTTTTTAAACCATTGACTGTTATTGACTAGCTGACGATCCGGGTGTGGTTTATCACCTGAAGAGCAATGAACGGAGAACTTCTCGCATACAACCTAACATTGAAATGGTCCACTTATCAACCATCAAATCATGTGTAATGATGTACTATACACATGATCTGAGAGCTATTTCTAAGCAAGCATCCATGGATCAGATACAAATCTTATGTCTAAACAAGTCTTTCTTGTATCTTGATGCAATTTTCTGCAGCTAGCCACCAATAGACGAGAGCGCCGATCAACCCAATATCTAAAGGTCAGATTGAAGCCATGAGTCATTATTTTCTTGGAGCAAAGAACAATACCTCTGGTTCCGGCACTGTTCCAGCCGTATAGAGCTTCGTGGAGGATGTAAATCAGAAGTTCAGCGGAGGCTTTGCCAGAACCCACATAAGTTGACTACTTCAAAACGGGTCAGCAACTCTTTAACTCAATTAGACCGGATACAATGGCACAACCATTTCTGGCCTAAACAGAAGTATTGCACTCACGCTAAGCATATTCCGGTTTGAACCTGCAACCTTTCTTGGAACAATCTCAGTCCAGTTACCAACTGAACTTTGCCATGGAGGCGAGTCATTACTTTCTTGATAATACCCTTTTCCACTCAAGGGATAGATAGAGGCAGGAAGCCTACCGTTTCATACTTCTATTATAGGTTGTTAACCAACCCCTTCTACGAATAACCTATTGGCAAAATTCATGGATAAGTTGCGAGACTGTATTCACCATCAATCGTTCCAGCTCGCCATATCAAGGGCCGGATAAGACATTTGGGGCAGACTTCTTTCTTCTTCTTCCATTTTTTTTTGTAGTTGTTGTTGTGTGTGTGTGAGTGTGGTGTTTGGGGGGGGGGGGGGGGGCTTCATATGTAGGCTGCCCGTTTCTAGCAGATGATACTCATTTTGTTTTATTTATACCATCACAAGGTGTAAAATAATACCATTGGAGAATGATTGCATTTATAGTACAAAGTTTGAAGCCAAGATCTTTTATTCTTAGTATCGAGACCTCAGCCTTCAGCGCTTAACCAAGACATCATTGGCATTGCATGCAGTCTTTAATAGGCTTTAAAGTCGATATCGGAGCAATGCCAGCAGTTCAAATACATTTTTGGTTCAAAAGACGTTCATGCCTCACGAAGCCATTTCACAAGCAATTGAAGAAAAAGAGCAAATGAAATAGAAATTCAACAATTGTAAACCATAGACGTTGGACAAATTAAAGATTAACTTCTCTCTTTCTGATTAACTTCAATGTGCCAGTAATTTCTTACAAACTTACCAACAAACTTAAGTTGTTACCTGGGAGCACCATGCCTAACTATCCAATATGGAACAGGCTGCTCCATGAGTAGCATTGTTCCCAGTTCTGTCAAAAGTAATCTTACTGACAACCTCCTTTACATATCTGTAAAAACATTTTCTACAACAATTGGGCATTAAGGTTGATCTTTGAATCAGGTCACTATCATTTGAATGATGGCAAACACAACTATGGAACTGATGGATGCCTGGTTTAGGTGTTTCCAAACCACATGCAGCTAAGATAGAGTGAGTGGCAAGCCTTGCAACATCCTTGAATACATTTACTTCTGCACAAACGATGAATATTAGTGAATATCTATATTAACACAGAAAGCAAAATGCCATATATCAACACCAGTATTAACCTATTGTTTTAGATACTCCCGTATATGGCGAGGTAAGAAAGATTGGACGTACACAATCTTACCCATGTATTCGAAACACACAGAGGTTGTTTCTGGATGACTCATAATGAAAATTACGTCAAGTACTGTGTCGATCGATTGATACTTCACAATGCAAGAAACGCAGCCAATTTAGTGAGTCATTTTGCTTTATTCCATCATATTCTAGAATCAAAAAAAATGTATCCTTAACTACACTGGAAATAGAAAAACAAAATGCCATATATCAAGAAAATGAAAAGCCAGTTACCATTGTTTTAGCAAATTTATAGGAAATAATCAGAACTTTCCAATCTAAAGCTAGGACTTTGTACAAAGTTAATTTCCATCTTCATCTTTTCCCTATAATACTTGCACTTATCATGCATGCTTCAAATGACCATATTAAAACTTTTGACGCCTTAGGTAGCAGTATATACATAGAAAGACGCTGGCCTCCCTCCAAAGTTGAGGGCTTGAAGTGTTTATTTTACTTGAGAACTAGGGTTTCCACTTCGTTTTGGCTTCATAATCATCGGGGTCGAACTGTTTTAGTGGTGAGTACAGGGTAATATGCTAAAATTTCAGATCATATAAATCAGAATTTTCAACCAATGGAAGTTCTAAATATATTTGATTATCCACCACAAGTTTCAAATTTGTAAATTTCATGCAGATTCTATCCCAGAAAATAATGTTAAGTCTGCAAATATTACAACCAAAAGTGAACCAGCTTTGATCAACACCAGAGCGCTTCTATGTATGGATGGCACCATTAATACATAGAGAGTCTAATTTATACGGCAAAAGGACCAGAGACATTCTCCAGAAGAAAGAGACAAAAAACCAATGTGAAAATCTGGACAATAGCCAGTCATACCTATATTCTTATCTTTGGTCAGAAGCTTCAAGTTCAGCTTGACTAAAGTTCGAATCTCACTTTTTGCATCATCAGTTTCTTTAGCCCTCCTGTCAGCAAGACTTCTGTTTATCATAGGATTCTGCTTGGGAGGATCTGACTGGCAATCCGAAGAGCCATGCAGCTCAAGGTTAGAACGATTCGAATCTCCGCTGTTTTTGCAGGATTAACGGAAGAGCTCGAGGAAACAGACATACTACAGTCTCTTAAACCAGTGTAAGGAACTATTGATCTGTTTTTTTCAGCAGACTTTCCGCTGCTACCAGCTTGTAACCCATATCGAAGGGCAGGCGGGATACCAAGAGAGTCTTGAATAAATCTTTCATATTTTTGAGTGTGCTCCCCTCGATTGGTTTTTGTTTCATGCATCTTATTCCAATGCCTTCCGTCAATTTTTCGAAACTGATTCTGCTTTTTCTGACCAGTAATCGCAACATTTACGGGCCACACCTCTTGGACTCTTGGCATAAGGAGCTTTGATGTTTGAGACGAGCTGCCTTTTCTCTGTTCCAAAGATTTTGCAAAATTCATCATTTTCCAAGCCTTGTCTATGTCACAAGAACCACTTTCCGTACTAGCAACAGTAGAATTCTTCTTAGATTTCAACTCTTGATGCGAGTTAAAGGTAGAAGATGGTAGATGTGGATGATCACCAATATCTACCTTTCCTTGTGCCGGGCTAGCACAGTCACTTACGTTGCCAGAGAAGCCCAAAGATCCACTTCGAATTTCGTTCCAATTATCACGTAGAAGTTGTACTCTGTGCCGTGGCACATTACGAAAATTATGCTCTGTTACATCCTGCACACATGATTGGGACCTTGTAGTACATAATGTCATCCCATTATCTACAGGTCTATTGTTTCCGCGTAAAACTCGTATACGGTCATTAACATTGCGGCAACGCTGCAAGGTTCTAACATCCGAATCAGTGTGACGCTGATGAACTCTTTCTGGCATCCTTGTGTCAGAACCATTCATGCTACTAGAGGGAATCCCATTTACATAGTCCCCCCTCCATCCAGAGGGTTCTTGCAAAATATCAAGTATAGAAACATGATTAGATGTACTTTCACAAGAATTACCAGTAACACCACGATTACCGCTATCAGAATCTACTTGGTCAATCTGGGCTTGTTCAGCCTTCAGCAATGCACAATCCTGGCAAAACCAATCACCATCAGGAACAGTGGCACCGAGACCAACACAGTAAGTATGAGAAGCAGAGTCACAAAGATCACACAGGAGCAAAAGACTCTCATCCTTCGAATCCTGACACACACTACACTTGCAATCTGAGTATAGATCGAGCGGCCCGGTTGTTCCATTTCCATAACCATCAAACACCTGCATCATTTATGGTTCCTGTTTAGTTGCATGCGCATTCGAGGAAACTAAAATGGCTTGGAACCAGTTAGAAAAGGAAAATTCTAACAAGAGACTCTTCATTTTACTGGCCCAACTAAAAGGACGAACTTTTTTCTTTGAGTATTGCAATTCTACGTGTAATTGTAACATGAAAGCGGAATCGTGAATGAAGTAAAACAATCAGGAGCAGATGGTGTCTGAACTCATTGGACTTAATTATTGGTCATCTCGATGAAAGTTAGATCATATATGATGTAAACAATGTGGAGCCGAGGACCTGATACCTCATGAAGCGGTATCGTGAATGATGTATACCAACAAGATGTGCTTGAATGAGAACTCCCATTCAGTTGGATTCAAATGGTTGACTGCTTTCCTTGTATATTTTGGCTATTTTTATCCATTTTTCCCCTTTCTTTCAAGTGTTTTTATGCACAGTCTAAGCATCCAATCTGAATTTACTGAATGTGAGTTCAGTTTCAGTTCAGAGTGCGTGTGAAGTCGTTGGTCTGAATTGTTGGTCCACGTTATTCAGCCTCCCCACTCTCACACTATGATTCGAAAAACACAATTCACTTTCACATTATGATTTTCTCCACTTTCACATTTGACATTTAAAAGCATTACACATTTTCTATTTGCTGTTCTTCTACCCACATCATAAAAAGCATCTAATAAAGCATGTTCTTGAAAGAAAAAAAAAGTCTACATTTATCACTAAACGCGTTTGGGGCTTTGTTGTTGTTGGTGGTGGTGGTGGGAGCTTGAAATAGTTGAAGTAAATAAAAGAACCCATAAAGAATTGGCATAAGAAAATAAAGGAAACGATAATAAGAGAGAAAAAGCACCTGATCACGGACGGGGATATGGACGGTGCGCTCAAATTGGAATACAGGAGGCTTAGGAGGGCGGCGGATGGTGGAGAAGCGTCGCTTGCACAAGGGGCATTTGGAGTCCACTTTAGCCCACTCCATTATACAAACGAAGCAAAAGAAATGGTCGCAGCTATCAAGACATCCTCTGCTTACCCGGTTGTCATTTGAAGAAGCTTCCGACAAACAAATCCCACAAACGTCGGAATTCGTAACCGTTGAAGAATTCACGCTCTCGTTAGTTAGAGGCTCAGGCGGTGGCGAATTGGAGTGATCTTGAGGTTTGTAGCGCTTGTTTGGGGATTCCAACGAGGGCTCCCGACGACGATTGTTTGGATTTGCCGCCATATTCTGGTGGAATCAGCCGGTACCGGGGAATGGTCCGGCAATGTAACAAACCTAGAGAGCAGCGACGTGATTTCTGCCACATGTTTATAGAATTTTATTATAATATAAGTTTCATATAAAAAAAAGAAATGAAATTTTTTTTATCAAAAAAAAATTAAAGACTTTCTAACAGTTTTTAAAAAATATCACTCTCCTTTACTGTACAGAAGAAGGGAAAAAAGACCTTTTAAAATTTACATTTTTGTTTTCTATCAAAATATTTATCTTATAGAATGAAAATAGTTCAATTACTAAATTGCGCTTATTATTGTGTATATTTTAAAGCAAATTTATAGTAGTAAATGATTGAATATGAGTAGTTACTCATTAGTCAATAAAAAATATAATGATAGAGCGAATCTCTAGCTTTACACACTCAGCATCGCCAAATGCTAATCATTTTTTATATGACTAATTAATAAATGATTATTAAATATTTATTGATAACCATTAAACTTGTCATATTTTAAAATCATATTATTTAATGCTAAGTTAGAAAATACAATAATTAAACGACTATGTGAACTAACTTTTATGTGTAAGTTTAGCCTATATTAGATGACTAGTACTAAACGACTTTTGTATGTAAGAAGAATAGTATTAAACGACTTGTGTGAGTCACTGCCTAACATCTCACCTAATCTAGGAGGCCGTTAGACTCGTGATTTGCATCCTCTACACATGTTTCTTGGGGCTGAAACGGTAGAACCCCCACGTGAAGTATTTCATCTTTTGCTCTAAGAATAGATTTTATGTTTAAGAGTGTCTCAATATCGAATATGGGTGCCCCAACGATAATGGAGATTCCATGGCTGGGAATTGTTAAATCCAAGATGTTGAATTTTCACACGAGTTTTTTCACTCCCTGTTGAACTTCAGCACTGTTTAATTGAAGACATTATTCAAAGTAATAATAAAATAAAAAGAAAACTGAGTGCTGGATCCATATGACCAAGCACGAAGGAGATAATTTGTTTAAATAGTCTATTATGCTGACCCCTTTCTCTTGCAGCTGGATCCATATGACCAATCCGTAATGACATAAAGTTACGACATCTGGTTCCCGAAGAACGATAACCCACGTGTGGCTAGTAGATAATTGTTGGTACAATAATTAAATATTAAATAATATTTAATAATATTTATTATTAAATATTAGATAATATTTGATAATGGATAGAGATAACTTGAATAACATCAAGTATATTCCAGGTATCTGGATAAATGAATCTCTATCCATAAAAGAATATGCCTATCAGGATTCCTCTTTCTCCCTCTATATAAAGGAGGAGTCATTCACCTCCTCATACACCATCAAGTAAAATCGGCCATAGAGAGAAAAGTGGGAAGGTGTGCTAACCTTGTTCTGTAAAGTTAATCTAAGTCCAAGAAATGAGACATGTAATACCATAGATATTCAATAAGTTAATCTAAGTCCAAGAAATGAGATTCCTTTTTAGTGTCAAATATTTGTCTTCCGTATGTGGTTTTCTATATCACTCTCTTACACAATCTTACACAATGTATAGGATAATACTGAGTATTTAAGATTACGAAGCGATTCGACTCCTTCCTGGACCCTGTGTAAATACGGATGCACCAGGCTGCGTACATAAATCGCTTAGTGATTTGACTCCTTTCCAGACCTTCCTCAAATACGGGAGTTTAGTAACACCAGAAACACCATTTTTTTATTTCATCTTCTATATGCACACGCTACGCATATGCTGTAAATATGTCTTAACTTATGCATGTACCTTAGACTTGGGGATCGGGATCCTCTAACCCCCGTTCCCGACACCCCCCTTGGGACTGCCCGCCATGTGGCACACAGGGGTTGGTGAGGCTGGGTGGGGGTCACTCGCATCCAGCTTCACCATCCCTGTGTGCCACGTGTCAGCGAGTCATTTAATACCCTTCAAGGGGGTCAGGAGATCTGTCCCCTAGACTTGGAGGCGCATATGACATATTAAATACTTAATTCTCTTAATATAACGAATTTAACCTAGTACAAAACAAATCAAGCAACAATATATCCCAAGTAGTATATGTATTGCACTATTGACTTTTGCCGGCCGCCTAGATCGATCAAGAGAGCAAAATTGGTGGAGGAGCTATGCTATTCATGTCAGTGTATAGGTAGGCGATTATTTCTGGGAGATCGGCGATGTCCTTTCCCATTTCCAGGATAGTCTCTGCTCAACAAACTCGTGATCTCATGCGCGGCAGCCTCCTCTAGGAGCTTTTCAGATTCAAGTCTTTGTGAAGAAATGGGAGTAGATTTTTCAGAGACAAATGCTTTTGCTCGGAAGATTTTAATTCCTCGCGTTTTAGCCGGAAAGTTTAGATCGCCGTTTTGCTGCTTAGCCCAGGATTTCGAGTTCCCTGTATGTAGAGAATTCTTTTCCAGCTCATTTGGAAGAAGATGCTGCACACGAATGAAGAAAAATGCTAAGAAAGATGCTAAAGTAATAATGCATTTAAATATTTATTTCTCTAGTTATGGAAGTAAATAAACTCACATCCTACCAAAAAAAAAAATACGCTTACAAGATCAACTCATTTTTAAAAGTCGATCCCATAAGGTGACATTTGCGCAGACTTTTGCATTTGCGCAGGGTCTGGAGAGGACCGGATCGCTTCGTGATTTGATGTACGTAGTTTTACACTACACTCTTTTTATGTAAGAGACTGTTTCTGCAGTCTCTTAAACCAGTGTAAGGAACTATTGATCTGTTTTTTTCAGCAGACTTTCCACTGCTACCAGCTTGTAACCCATATTGAAGGGCAGGCGGGATACCAAGAGAATCTTGAATAAATCTGCCATATTTTTGAGTTTGCTCCCCTTGATTGGTTTTTGTTCCAGGCATCTTATTCCAATGCCTTCCGTCCATTTTTCCAAAACTTCGACACTGGTTTTGCTTTTTCTGACTAGTAATCGCAACATTTACGGGCCCCACCTCCTGGACTCTTGGCATAAGAAGCTTTGATGTTTGAGACGAGCTGCCTTTTTTCTGTTCCAAAGATTTTGCAAAATTCATCATTTTCCAAGCCTTGTCTATGTCACAAGAACCATTTTCTGTACTAGCAACAGTAGAATTCTTCTTAGATTTCAACTCTTGACACAAGTTAGATGTAGAAGATGGTAGATGTGGATGATCACCAATATCTACCTTTCCTTGTGCCGGGCTAGCACAGTCACTTACGTTGCCAGAGAAGCCCAAAGATCCACTTCGAATTTCGTTCCAATTATCACGTAGAAGTTGTACTCTGTGCCGCGGCACATTTCTAAAATTATGCTCTGTTACATCTTGCACATATGATTGGGACCTTGTAATACATAACGTCATCCCATTATCTACGGGTCTATTGTTTCCGCGTAACACTCGTATGCGGTTATTAACATTGCGGCAACGCTGCAAGGTTCTAACATCCGAATCTGTGTGACGCTGCTGAACTCTTTCTGGCATCCTTGTGTCAAAACCATTCATGCTATTAGAGGGAGTCCCATTTACGTAGTCCCCCCTCCATCCAGAGGGTTCTTGCAAAATATCAATTATAGAAACATGATTAGATGTACTTTCACAAGAATTACCAGTAACACCACGATTACTGCAATCAGAATCTACTTGGTCAATGTGGGCTTGTTCAGCCTTCAGCAATGCACAATCCTGGCAGAACCAATCACCATCAGGAACAGTGGCACCGAGGCCAACACAGTAAGTATGAGAAGCAGAGTCACAAAGATCACACAGGAGCAAAAGACTCTCATCCTTCGAATCCTGACACACACTACACTTGCAATCTGAGTATAGATCGAGCGGCCCAGTTGTTCCATTTCCATAACCATCAAACACCTGCATCATTTATGGTTCATGTTTAGTTGCATGCACATTTGAGGAAACTGAAATGGCTTGGGACCAGTTAGAAAAGGAAATTTCTAACAAGAGACTCTTCAGTTTACTGGCCCAATAAAAAAGACCAACTTTTTTCTTTGAGTATTGCAATTCTACGTGTAATTGTAACATGAAAGCGAGATTGTGAATGAAGTAAAACAATCAGGAGCAGATGGTGTCTGGACTCATTTGCCTTAATTATTGGTCATCTCTATGAAAGTTAGATCATAAATTATGTAAAGAATGTGGAGCCGAGGGTGTCATACCTCATGAAGTGGTATCGTGAATGATGCATACCAACAAGAGGTGTTTGAATGAGAACTCCCATTCAGTTGGATTCATATGGTTGACTGTTTTTCTGTATATTTTGGCTATTTTTATTCCTTTTTTCCCCTTTCTTTCAAGTGTTTTTATGCACAGTCTAAGCACACAATCTGAATTCACTGAATGTGAGTTCAGTTTCAGTTCAGTGTGTGTGTGACGTCGGTCTGAATTGTCAGTCCACGTTATTCGGCCTCCCCACTCTCACACTATGATTCAAAAAACACAATTCACTTTCATATTATGATTTTCTCCACTTTCACATTTGACATTAAAAAGCATTACACGTTTACACATTTTCTATTTGTTCTTCTTCTATCCACATCATAAAAGCATCTAATAAAGCATGTTCTTGAAAAAAAAGAGTCTACATTTATCACTAAACACGTTTGGGGCTTTGTTGGTGGTGGGAGCTTGAAATAATTGAAGTAAATAAAAGAACCCATAAAGAATTGGCATAAGAAAATAAAGGAAACGATGATAAGAGAGAAAAAGCACCTGATCACGGACGGGGATATGGACGGTGCGCTCAAATTGGAATACAGGAGGCTTAGGAGGGCGGCGGATGGTGGAGAAGCGGCGCTTACACAAGGGGCATTTGGAGTCCACTTTAGCCCACTCCATTATACAAACGAAGCAAAAGAAATGGTCGCAGCTATCAAGACATCCTCTGCTTACCCGGTTGTCATTTGAAGAAGCTTCCGACAAACAAATCCCACAAACGTCGGAATTCGTATCCGTTGAAGAATTCACGCTCTCGTTAGTTAGAGGCTCAGGCGGTGGCGAATTGGAGTGATCTTGAGGTTTGTAGCGCTTGTTTGGGGATTCCAACGAGGGCTCCCGACGACGATTGTTTGGATTTGCCGCCATATTCTGGTGGAATCAGCCGGTACCGGGGAATGGTCCGGCAATGTAACAAACCTAGAGAGCAGCGACGTGATTTCTGCCACATGTTTATAGAATTTTATTATAATATAAGTTTCATATAAAAAAAAGAAATGAAATTTTTTTTATCAAAAAAAAATTAAGAGTGTCTCAATATCGAATATGGGTGCCCCAACGATAATGGAGATTCCATGGCTGGGAATTGTTAAATCCAAGATGTTGAATTTTCACACGAGTTTTTTCACTCCCTGTTGAACTTCAGCACTGTTTAATTGAAGACATTATTCAAAGTAATAATAAAATAAAAAGAAAACTGAGTGCTGGATCCATATGACCAAGCACGAAGGAGATAATTTGTTTAAATAGTCTATTATGCTGACCCCTTTCTCTTGCAGCTGGATCCATATGACCAATCCGTAATGACATAAAGTTACGACATCTGGTTCCCGAGGAACGATAACCCACGTGTGGCTAGTAGATAATTGTTGGTACAATAATTAAATATTAAATAATATTTAATAATATTTATTATTAAATATTAGATAATATTTGATAATGGATAGAGATAACTTGAATAGCATCAAGTATATTCCAGGTATCTGGGATAAATGAATCTCTATCCATAAAGGAATATGTCTATCAGGATTCCTCTTTCTCCCTCTATATAAAGGAGGAGTCATTCACCTCCTCATACACCATCAAGTAAAATCGGCCATAGAGAGAAAAGTGGGAAGGTGTGCTAACCTTGTTCTGTAAAGTTAATCTAAGTCCAAGAAATGAGACATGTAATACCATAGATATTCAATAAGTTAATCTAAGTCCAAGAAATGAGATTCCTTTTTAGTGTCAAATATTTGTCATGTGGTTTTCTATATCATTCTCTTGCACAAAGTATAGGGTAATACTGAGTATTTAAGATTACGAAGCGATTCGACTCCTTCCTGGACCCTGTGTAAATACGGATGCACCACGCTGCATACATAGATTGCTTAGTGATTTGGCTCATTTCCGGACCTTTCGCAAATACGGGAGTTTAGTATACCGGAAACACCATTTTTTTTATTTCATCTTCTATATGCACACGCTACGCATATTCTGTAAATATGTCTTAACTTATGCATGTACCTTAGACTTGGAGGCGCATATGACATATTAAATACTTAATTCTCTTAGTATAATGTATTTAACCTAGTACAAAACAAATCAAGCAACAATATATCCCAAGTAGTATATGTATTGCACTATTGATTTTTGCCGGCCGCCTAGATCGATCAAGAGAGCAAAATTGGTGGAGGAGCTATGCTATTCATGTCAGTGTATAGGCAGGCGATTATTTCTGGGAGATCGGCGATGTCCTTTCCCATTTCCAGGATAGTCTCTGCTCAACAAACTCGTGATCTCATGCGCGGCAGCCTCCTCTAGGAGCTTTTCAGATTCAAGTCTTTGTGAAGAAATGGGAGTAGATTTTTCAGAGACAAATGCTTTTGCTCGGAAGATTTTAATTCCTCGCGTTTTAGCCGGAAAGTTTAGATCGCCGTTTTGCTGCTTAGCCCAGGATTTCGAGTTCCCTGTATGTAGAGAATTCTTTTCCAGCTCATTTGGAAGAAGATGCTGCACAAAAAATGAACAAAAATGTTAAGAAAGATGTTAAGTAGAGCAGTTAATTGAACCAAACAGTTCTCGAACCGTTCGAATTCGATTTGTATTCGGTTCGTTCGTTAATTTTACTTAAACGAGCCGAATTCGAGCACTTATTTGGGTTTGTTTAGTTAAACGAGCCAAACTGTTCGTGAATTGTTCAGCTCGTTTAAATAGTTATGGTGTTATCAAGCCAAACTTGAACTAATTTTAAAGCTTGTTTAGCTAAACAAACTGAGCCGGACAGTTCGTTTAGCTAAACGAATACGAATTCGAAAACCTAGTATTCGGCTCGACTCGGTTCGTTACCTATGCTAAAGTAATAATGCATTTAATTATTTAATTCTCTAGTTAAGGAAGTAAATAAACTCACGTCCTACCAAAAATACGCTTATAAGATCGACTCATTTTGTTTAAATCACCATCTAATAAAGCCCCGCATTTGTGCAGGGTTCGAGGAAAGGCCGGATCGTTTCACGGTCTGAAGTACGCTGTTTTACCTTACATTTTTGTGCAAAAGTCTGTTTTCGTGGCTCGAACATGTAACCTCAAAGTCAAGAAACAACAACCTTACCAATTGATCTAAATTCCGTCGAACATCTAAAACTGCCGGTCACAAGGATTTCTATGACTACAGATAATTATATTGCCTAAGAAATAAAAGTAAAGAGGAAGGGAGGGAAATTACCTGATCTTGCTTAAATTCTTCAAATGAATCACCAGGTGGCTTCTTTGGGAACTTGGCCACATCTTTGCTTCCTGCAGTAAACTTTCCTTAAGAATCAGAATCTCCAATGAACAATTTCGAGTACATCCTTTTCACTCCTTTTTATTTTTAGTATTTCAATCAAAGTCAACAAGCTACAATACAAAGTGCTAAAATGCAAGAAAAAGGCTCCTGGGCTTGTTGCATTAAATTCAAAAACAAAAGCAGTAGTAATAGACCATAAAATTAAGCAAACAAAATCAATGATGGTTTCATATATTTCTAGATAGGTAGATAGATACATATATAACATAGTTGAAGTTCCTAATCACTACAAAAAATAGGGGTACTCAACATCAAAATTGGAGTTAATAATGAACAAAATTTGGAGCCCAGAATTTGTGGAGAGTCCTTTTTTTCTTGGCTCACTCCTCAGTTGTTCCTAGGCGGATGCACTCTTGCCATTTTACCATAATCAGCACTAAGAGCCATAAAAGCGACATTATTGGGCGTTTCTAACTTTCTCTTCCTTGGGTGTTTATTTCCAAGAAAATTTGCACCTGAGATCATTGAAGCCTCTTGGCTTGTCATGATCATACTCTCCATCTTCATGCCTTGTTTTTGTTGCTTTTCGTTAGCCTTGATCATCCCTTGTCTTCCTCCAAGTTTACCTTTTTCACTTTCTAATGGGACTTCAACACGACTTCGAATATTAGCAAGAATTACCTGCAAATGTGTACTATGAGATAAATTTTGTTCACAAAAAGGGTAGTGGTATATAATGTTTCCATTTCAAATAGAATGAAGGATATATTTTTTTATTGATTTTGAAATATGATAGAATAAGCCAAATGACTAAATCGGATGCGCTTCTTATATTGTGAAGTAACAGTTGATCGATAGAGCTTGACACAATTTTCATTATGCATCATCGGAAAACAACCTCTGTGTGTTTCTAGTACATGGGTATCATTGCGTACATCCGACCATCCATATCCTACCACAGGCGCGGGAGCCTCTAATACAATTGAGTAATGTTGTCGTTATTGTTGTGGTAGTGGTGTATACTCTCACTCAGAAACATCCATTTCTTTGCCATGAACATTGACTAGTTGTTACTTCCAAGTGTGAATTGTTGAATATTTGATGAGATTTTAAGTTCCACAAACTTTTCAAAGACTATATTACCTTTTTAATGTCGAAATCCCTTTTTGCGGGCACTGCCTGAATGGTATTGCCACCTTCGTCTTTAACATCTTCCAGCTTCTTCATATCTGAAAAGTGGAGAACAATCTCGTGAAGCTTATGGCTTTTCTGGATCACAGAAACTCCATGATAGAATACCTCATTCCATCAAATTAGCCCTACCATATTTCACCCTTTTCAATTTGACTAAGGATTACTAATAGATTGATAGGACTTAAAAGAAATAAAAATAAGAGAAAAAAAGAGAAGCAAAAACCACGCAAACACAAAATGCGTTTCCGGTGCGACCGCAAACACAAAATGCGTTTCCGGTGCGCAAAGTCTGGAGAGGTCGCGGCTAGAATTTGTGACCTTTTAAGTTATAAAACGCAATTTTATCAGTTGCTCAAGTGTCATCCTCTATTATACAATTTTGATACAAACGGAAATCATTGTTTTGAATTAGAAACGATGAAAAAAAAAAATATGTACCTTGAGTTTTGCTTCTTGCATCGCAATCCTTGAGAAGTAGAAGGATGACAACCACTAGCTTGAGCATATAAGTGTTACAAGAAGTTACACAAGCCACCATCTTTAGACACATTGCTTTTTTGGGTTCTTTCAAATTTTCTGCAAAGTAAGAAAAAGAAACAGGAAGAAGAAAGAAAGAGCAATTGGGACTTTATAGAGAATCCAAAGTCCAAGTGCAGTCAAAGGTGGAGATTTTCAAAACCCTAAAGAATGGAGTTCATCCGTACACACTTGGAAAATAAAAAAGGGTCTGACAGTGCTTACTGCTTTTGGGAAACTAAAATTCAATAAAGTAAAGATTGTATGCAAAGTCATGTAACAGTTAACAAATGGATTATGCATGGATCGAAAAGCTTGAACAAAGATTCTTCAAATATAAAATACAACGATTTTCGCGCCTGTCTGCCGCCATCTTCATGCGAGCAGTGACATGACCAGGTTTCTTTTTCTTTCTGCCTTTCTTATTTCCAGGGGCAGTTGTTGTTAGAGAATTTAATAGAAGGAGATTGAATAGTGTGTTCATCAAGTATAACAAATTTTTGAATCTTTTCAATAATAAGGTCAAACCAATACTTGATCGTGTTCCTTGAAATAGAATAACTCGTAAGAATGTAAAGGACACCAAATTTATAGAGTTTCAAGTTTATGACTCTACTCCTCTACCTTCTTGCTCTTCACAAGAAAGGTCAACGGGATTGTTATTTCACTTGGGGGAAACAACAATCAAAGATAAAGTTACAAATAGGTGAACTAAGTAACACACCTAGACTTTGAAACAATAAAATCCAACTACCTTGAAGCTTAGCCTCTAAAGAACTTCTTTGCTCGTCAAAGAATTCTTATTGACAGTATGGTGCACCTCTACACCATCAACTAACATTTAAAGGCTTGGATTTCTTCAAACAAGAAGCACCTTTGCTTCTTGACCAACAATCTACACCATGCTCAACACAATGCTCACTCAAAAAGAAGACTCTTCTTCTCTTACAAATCACACCCTCACAAATAATGTAAATAAAACAATAATACAAGTATTTTGTGAGTAAAAGCTTAAGAGAACTTGAGAGCTTGTAGGTTAGAAAGTTGTTCTTCAAAAGTGATGAAGCTCCCTGTTTTATTCATCAGTATTCGTTTGTCATGCTGCTAGGGGAGAAAGATGAGTTTTGTCTCTTTTGATGATTGTCCCCTTCCATAAAGATCTTCTCTTGGATGAAGTCAAACTTCTTGAAGAAGAAGCTTCTTGTAAGCTCAAAGAGGAAAGATAGTAGTGCACAGGAAGAATATTACCTGTGATTTTCACTTAGAATGAAGCCACAATTGTCAAGATGTCATAAGAAAGAGCAGCATAAAATATTTGAGGCGTTAAGCAACTTGAAACGTCTAATGTGATTATTGAACTCCCGTTCAATGTGAGATGGAGCGCCTAATGTGCCTAATTCTCTCGTTCGAAGTGAGATGAAGCGTTTGGTTTGAGCATTCACTCTCGTTCGAAGTGAGAGTTTGTTATTCAAAAGCCAAGTAATAATTAGTTTGATATCCGTGCCCATTTTGGGAGGAAAATAGTCACTTTTGACTTTTGTCATGTACATGAAGCGTTTTATGTAGGCGTTCGAAGTGTTCTGTTTCACAAACACTTCACATAAGGCGTCTCTTGGGGCGTTCAAAGTGTTCTGATTCACAAACACTTCAAATAAGGCGTCTCTTGAGGCGTTCGAAGTGTTAATTGTACAAATCATCAAAACTTAACATATTACAACATGTGTAGACCATAATTTCGTAATAATACTTTTGGCTGGTATTTGTGATAAAACTCATGATGGTATACTTTTGAGATCAGATCCCTCCCCTCTAAAAATATTTTCATTCCTTCTGTTTTAGTTTGTTTTATAAATATTTTCTATTTGCTAAAACATAACAAGTATTATTAGTCAAAGTTTTTATACTATCCATCCAAATAATCTTTACAAGATTTCTTTTCATTTTACTTCATTAATCAAGTAAAGGTAAAATATGAATAGTAGTTCATAAAATTTAATTTTTATAAATTATGCTGAAATCAAACTAAAACAATATTTTTAAAACGAAGATAGTATATATGAAAGTAAGAAACGGGTTTTTCTTCTCTTATCATATCACAGACCACGGATAGATAATGTATTTAATGGTGTTGTATTTTATGTGTTAAATAGATTCTGCCACTATGTTTATCCCACCGCTGTACCATAGTGCCTGTCATTGAGTCTTTAGGTCATTCTATGCCAAATATATTTGGCCACTAAGTTTATCTCACCATTGTATCATTAATGGTGCGATTGGTCTTTACGCCATTGAATCATTAATGGTACGCACCCATAATTATGTGTTAAAAATACAAATAAGTTATTTTTCGATGACTCATAATGAAAATTATGTCAAGCTATGTCGATCAACTGTTACATTACAATATAAGAAACGCATCCAATTTAGTGAGTCATTTTGTTTTGTTCCATCATATTTTAAAGCCAATGAATAATGTGTTTTTTACTCCATTGGAAATGGAAACCAAATATTTACTTGTACCTAGGGCTGTTGAACGAACCGAACAGTTCACGAATTATTCATGTTCGGTTTGTATTCGATCGGTAATTATTTGTTAACGAGCCAAATTCGAACAGGTATTCAGGTTCGTTTAGTTAAACAAGCCGAACTGTTTGGCTCGTTTAAATAGTTATAAGGTTATCGAGCTGAACTCGAACCAATTTTAAAGTTCATCAGTTCGTTTAGCTAAACGAATCCGAATTCGAAAACTTAGTATTCGGTTCGGCTCGATTCGTTAACACCCCTACTTGTACAATGGTAATGAAAAATGGAAAATGAAAAAAAAAAGAACGGAAGAACAAACAGAATACCTTACAGTTTCGTCTATCAAACTGCAAGCTGATGAAAGAATGTGACTGCATGTGTACGTTGCAGCTAGCACGGCCCCTATATCTGCTTATATTTTTTGAATTTCTTCACTAACACACTAGCACAACATATCTTTATTATCATATCATTTATACAGGTAGATACAGAGGCGAGGGTCTCACTGGAAGCAAACTCCCTATCCCTTGGGATAGAGGTATTGTCTGCCTATCACTTATCCTCCCCAGACCCTTACGATAGCTTTTGCTGGGATATACTGGGTCCGGATGATGATGATTCCTACCGTTTGTGTACGTTGAAGACGAAGAATATTATTCGGTACACTACGAGCTCGAGCCTACAGCTAGTAGCCCGCGTCTGCAGTGGTGCCACACATATTAGGAAAATTCTCTTTATGATCGTGCTTCTAATATTCTAGGTGGAATCAAAGTTTAAATAGTGTATAAATAAGTCTCAAATCAACTAAACATATTAATATTGTTGAAGAATGGTCTCCAGAAATAATCAAACTGACTAGTCGAGCTAAGGTGTCTAGCTGATGTGAAGGCAGAAGTTAAGGAGTGCCTAGTCGAGATGCCAAGCCGAGGTGAGGACAGTACTCTAGCTAAGAAAATGAAGTGTCTAGCTAAAATATGCAGTGCCGAGGTGAAAAGACGCAGTGCCAAGCTGAAAGGATGCAATACCGAGGTAATGTGATAAAGTGCCGAAATGAAGAATAGAAAGCCGAGGTGAAGAAGTCGAGATGTAGTGAAGCTCAAATAAGAAGTGCCGAGGTGAGCTAAAATAAGAAATGTTGAGGTGAGCTAAAATGAGAAGGCCGAGGTGATAAAGGAGCTGAGCTAAAGGAAAGAACACCAAGCCGAGGTGCGAAGTGAAGGCTCTAAAACATCGATGATGAGATCCCGAGCTGAGGAGACGAGGTGAAGGCAAATGAATTGACAAGTAGATGTGCCAAGTTGTACTGATCACAATAGAGCAGAACAAGGATAATGACAGCAACAAAGAGACTGCACTGCCGAGCTAAAACACTTAGAAAAATACGAGAGTCTCAAAGGCAGCACTGAAGAGATGAATAGACCAATGGTACAACCCAGAAAATACAGAAAAAGAGAGCTCATACGAATATATTGTACATACATCCACTAGCTCAGTGGATTAAAGAAGCTCACTATTGTAAATAAAAAATAGATGTTATATAGATGTTGACGGCTTGATGTTTCTTACCTCTTCCAAGCCTTATAAAAAGCAAACTCATATACATTCAAATGTGTAGAAGTTCTGAGGAAGGTTGAATAAAAATTTTAACTTTTCAGCCTCCGATTTGTACTCTTCTATTTATTCCATAATTTACAATGTGCGTAACCCAAATGCTTTAAACTAAAACTTCCATATTTAAACTCTATGCATATGAAATTCCAACAAATATCAATGCATTTTTCGTGCACTACATAGATATATAATTTTGAAACTAGAGACAAATTTGACAAGTGTTTATAAAGAGTGGATTTGGTTATAGAGTATCAACATGCAATAACCTTGGTTCCCTAAAAGACAAGGCAAGGAAGAACATGGGGGTTGGACAACTCGCAGCATTGGAGGCCGAAAATTGCACCAGTAACTATAATTTAAAAAAAGGTTGAACCCCAACCAATAAAGGTCTCTGGCACACCCAGTTCTAAAGGTAGTGTAAAGATATAAATCCGGTATCCAACGGTTCGCTAGCAGGAGCTTGGTCATTTACACAGTAGTCTGCATAAGAAGCCCCCAACACTGCAGACAAGACTACAGGCCAAGGAAGCTCCCACACTATGCACTTGCTAGGAAGGGGCTCTCTTGTCTTTGACAAGAATTGAATCATTGACCTCCCTTTCAAAAACTCCTGTCCAGAGCCAGTTGGACTATGTCCTGAGGATAACTATAATTAACCGTTTGAGCATGAGGTGGTTGGCTGTAAGGCAGAGATTTCACCAAGATACGCAGAACACGAGGGCGTGCTCTCCAAGTCTATATTGGTGGTTCGCTCTTGATTCTTGTGCTTTCTTCAACCCAAAGTTCCAAGTGGTATTGCCACGCTGTCCAAAAGACTCCTGTCTTTGTTGGATGCATTTTTTTTTTATTTTGAAAAGGCAATATTACTACCGTTTCAACTTTAAGCAGCTTCGTGGAAGATATAAATTATGTTATTCAACGGTTTCTTAGGTGAGAGCCTCATGACTTAGTGGTGTCGGAGCCCAAACTCACTCTGGTACGAGGAGTTGACGGTAGCGTCTAATTACATACATTGCGACTGTCAAGATTCGAACCGGTGACCTTGAATGCAATGTATTCTTCGAGTATCAGCTCATCTTTCTTTCACACGTTACACATTGTCTCAACCCTTGACCCTTGTTTTAGCCGCTTTTTCTTTGTTTTTCCTTTGATCCTATATGCATGTTTGACAAAATTCAAAGTTAAAGTTGATGGTCAGATTCTAGTCTTTTTACATCTGTATTATATGTAACGTAAATACTTTTAAATATGTGAGGAATATGGTGCATTGTCTTAAAGAAATTAGAGTAGGCATTGGTTTAAAAGTGAAAAGTAGAGACGTTCTCATGCTTAACGAGGAAAGTAACACATAGGGATTAGTAATAAAAATCAAACAGTGTCTGGCTAAACCTATGGATTTGCACCCTGCATGTACGGCGAGGCGAAGCTTTTACGCAAAGATCGGTTGCTTAAGACTACTTTTTTGCTTGAAATTTTTGGGTATATGAAAACATTGGTTTGAGAGAAAAGAGGTACAACACCGTTTGCCTTTACTATACACATGCTCACATGATTGCCACACACTCGTCAAACTTGCGTTCTTGGGTTGAGAAATAACGTTTACTTTTATTGTGTTGAAGAATTGTATGTGAATTCAACTCAAGTTAGACCCTACATGAATATAATATTTGAACAAACATTGCAAATTCTTGACTTTTCAACAATTTTCACTCCCCAAGCTCACTCTAATACAGTAAAAAGGGCTACTATAACTCTTTTAGATTCTACACCACAAACTATTGACTTTCTCCGCTACTTTTTCTTGTTTTGTTTTATAGAGATTTTCCACTATTTTTGTTTAGAAGTTAACTTCAAAAAGTCCAGCCTAAGGACTTGAGCAATAAATTTTGCAGACTAAGTGAAACACACGTCTCAATCAAGTCTAATCACTACCAACAGAGAAAGGATACATAAATTTTTTTTTTTTTGTGATGGTTTAAATCCTCTCAAGAATATAATAAATGAAGCACTAAACAAGAACGTAGTTGTGCAGTTTTTACAAGCAATAATGAAAAATAATAAGAGATAATGTAGGTAGATATGATGTGATGATATCTTTAGCTCTTCTTCGGACATGTGCAAACACGGGAGCCTAGTGCACTGAAAACGTTTTTTTTTTAATATCTTTAACTCCTCTCTTTTTAATATACTAGGATTCAAGACCAATTTACAGCCTCTTCATACTTGCATTTTCAGCCCACGTGTCATCATCATGGACTTATTTTCTTCTTTGCGAGATAAAGTTTGAGCCATAAGTCAAGAAAAATGATGTTAAGGCGCTTAAGGAGATACCATAAACGTGGGCATTAATAGGTATCTGATTTAGGGACATGGCAGATACTGGACTTGGACTTTTTTCAAAAATTGGGTCCATTGATCATTATTTAGAACTCTTTAAACATCCTAATCTCCTGTTCAGATCTGAGTAGTCTAAAAGTGAGACAAAATATGTGGCCTGCAATTATGCGTCGCCACGTACACAAAAGAAGATATTTTTTTTAAAAAAAAAGTGTAGCACCCCCTTCTTAAAAAAACTTGTTTTTGTTCACGTAGCGACGTGTGATTGGATGTCTCATATTTTGACTCACTTTTAACCTCTTCATATCTGAACCCCCTAATCTCAGGTGGAATGCATGTCTTAGTCGTTTTGTTGTGTGATGTCTGACCATCGATTAGAAAAACCTCTGGTAAGCTGCAGATAGCCCTCGGATGAGATCCTAAGAGGTTAAAAGTGAGGCTAAAAGTGAGGCCTCCAATCACGCGTCGCCACGTGTGCATTAATTTTTTTTTAAAAATAATTGCAGCACCCCTTTGCTTTTGTACACATGACACGTGATTAGAGACCTCACTTTTAGCCTCACTTTTAGCCTCTTAGGATCTCATCCGGATAGCCCTACCCACATGGAACATATAAACACAACCCAGGGCTAGAGCTAGGGCCAGAATTAGAATCCTACGGGAGCTTAGACATTACCAGACCCTCCTATTCTCGACCAAGGGGTGAGATCTGAGGAGGTTGGAAAGGAGGCAAAATATGAGGCCTCCAATCACGTCACACCACGTGTAAAAAACATTGTCAGTGGTCCCACCACATTCAAATTTTTTTTTAAAAAAAAAAGACAATTTTTTTACACGTGGCGGGACGTGATTGGAAGCCTCATATTTTGCCTCCTTTTCAACCTCTTCTGATCTCACCCGACGGATTGGTGGAACCTCTTCTATGCATTTGAAGGCTAAGGCTAATTAAGCCCCTCCCACTTTCTTTTCACCTTTTCTGGTTTTAGTCATATCGTTTCTTCGTAAGTGAAGAATATTAATAAAGTTTAAGGGGTACTATCATACTTTTACCCAAAAAAATTAAACGAAATCAAAAGTATAGGTTTTCTTAAGCACAGTTCCATTCATGGAGTTTTATGTTCTCAAGGTACATATGTATGTTTTGAACATTTTTTATGTGTTTTGCATAGTATTCTGTGTTTTTCATGTTTCAATTGTTTTTGTGCATGTAAACACAAAGAAAAAAGTATAAATTTGTACTTTTCAAAAGATCCTTGTTCAAGAAATGTACACGTCTTTCTTGGTTTGCTTGATTTAAAATCCGAAAAAATAGTTCAGCTCATTCATCATGTTCATCTCAAACTGACATTCTAAGCTAAGCAAAATACTTGCACAAGGAAACATAATAGCCCTTAAGATAATATCAACAAAAATTGGCACAAGAAAGTGATCACTTCTTTGTGAACAAGGTAGTACCAATCTTTCCTATTGAAGAACTATTTTCAAGTATGAAGTTTCTTAATATCTTGTATCGAGCTCTTGAATCTTGTTTAAGTCTATAAAGATGCTTTTAAATTTGAAGACATGATTTGGGTAATCGTGATCTTCAAAGCCCGGTAATTTAGCTACATATACTTCCTCTTGAAAATATTTTAAACTTCAATAAAACATTTAATATTTCAATAGTCTTTTCATTAAGCACAACTCTGCCTCCATCATTTTCTTATTGGTTAATGTAGATGACATAATCTTAGAACAAAACACTGTGGAAGTCATGTAAGAAGTCAAACATCATTTACATCATCTTTTAAGATTAAATATTTTGGGGACCTAAATTACTTCCTTGGCATAGAAGTAGCTAGGTCCCAAAAAGGCCTGGTCATCTCACAAAGAAGGTATACTATGGAATTAGTTGAACAAATAGGTATACTGGGTTGCAAGCTAGCAAAAAAATCCTGTGGGAAGTGGCTTAAAGCTTGTCCATAAGGATTTTGAGTTTTTGGGCAACAAGAGAGAGGATAGAAGTCTTATTGGCAGGTTGTTGTATCTCGCCATAAACAGGCTAGATATAGCATATATGGTTCTGCTATTGAGTCAATTCTTGGATATTCCCGCTAAAAATCACATGAAAGCAGCACGTATGTTGATTATATATCAAAAGAGAACATCTAGTTTGGGATTGTTCTATCCTAGTAAGAATGACTTACGACTTAAGACGTTTGTAGACTTGGATTGGTCTAAATGTGTAGAAACAAGAAGATCAATTACAGGTTACTATGCTTTCTTGTGATTAGCTTTGGTGTCATAGAAGGCCAAGAAACAGATCACTTTCTTTAGATCTTTATCAGAGGCTGAGTATATAGCCTTAGCAGCTGTGACATGTGAAGTTCGATGGACCTTTTACTTGTTGGATAAGCTAAAAATATGAATTCAAAGGCCGACCCTAGTGTAGTGTTATATCAGAAGTACCATTTACATAGTCGAGAACCTAGTCTTTTATGAGAGAACCAAACATATAGATATAGATAGTCATTTGGTAAGAGAAAAGGCACAGTGAAGGCAATGCCTATCAGAGCTAATATTTAATTAGCTGATGTGATGACAAAAGGCGTTGGATGCACCTCATTTTTTTCATGTTATTGGCTATGTTTGGACTTAGTAATCTCTATAACAAACAATGTGGGAGGGGGTTGTTGAAGATGTCAGAAATAATATGCCAATCTGAGGTGCTGACATAAAAGAACACAATAGAAAAGATGTTATGAATGATGTGCTGAGCAGATGTGATGAGGTGATGGGGTAAAGCTACACAGCAGTATGCTGAACACGAAGAAATCAGTGGTGGCAGTGGCGAGCCAAAGTGCCAGAACACACCAATGCGGTAAAGGGCATAGTTGGCCGACAAGGTACAGCTGATTTCGTAAGTCAAGCTGCTCACTTCAGTAATCTTTGTCAACTTAAAGTAGCAATATTCGCGTGGCCTCCGAAGAAAGCAGGTCGAATAACTGGAGTTGCAGCGAAAATTTCTAAGGAAAAATTTGTTGGTTTGTATAGTTAGTTATTTTGTAAGTAACACATATGTAATTATGTAGATTTTCAATTGTATATATACAAGACACATTGTGCAGTTTCATTAAAAAGATGAGAAGAATCACATCTCCTCCGCTTTGACTTTTTGTTTCCTCTGTAATTTTACAGGTGGATCCCTTAACTTTATATTCTTTGGCGGGACATTCTTGCAAGAATGGATGGAGGTTTTCCTCTTTTCTTGAAAAGGCGTGCACTGTGGCGCCAAACTGGGCTAGGTCCTCCACGACTGCTTGGCCGATCTCACGGGTTCCACCGTAAAAAAAGAGCTGTCATTCCCGAAATTGACCAACTCGAACGGGTCTGAATTCCGTGACCGCCGACCCTCTCACCCTTTTGTGACCGTCCGCTACGTGGCAGCAAGGGTGGTAAGACTGGGTGGGGGTCACTCCTATTCAGCCTCACCACCCCTGCTGCCACGTGGCAGAGGGTCCTTTGTTACCACTCATATGGAGGTCAGGAGATTCCGCTCCAACTCGAACTACCCGTCGGTGCTTCTTTTGCCAGGGAGGATGTTTGATGATCCACACACTCACTTTTTTCTTGGTTATTCTTGTCTTGAAACACAAGGCATGAGCTATAATCTTGTATATGTGCATGGGCTAACGTAAATTTTACATAAGAACGATAATAAACAGCAAACTCATAAATCAGATTTCTTTTTGCCAAGCCCCCAGGGGCATAGTCCAGTGGTGAGTGACAAAGGTGATTGGGGCTAGAACCCCGACGTCCCGAGTTCGAGTCCGTGTGGAGACAATCCTTGTTGAAATATTACAAGGGTTGTCTCTGGGCTGGCTGAGTCTCGTGTGTCCTCTCCCTTTGCAGGGCTGCCGGTGGAGCACATCCCTCGATGTACATCCCACCTGGCTAAGGGGCCTCTGGTACAGGTGGAGGGAGAACCCACTCCCTCATCAAAGATTTCTTTTTGCCAAATACGATGAGCTGCTAAAATGAATATAAAAAAAATCCATTCGTCTTGCCAAATATGACAATCTGTTAAACGTGAAGAACGTGTTCCCTATTGTCATGATGGATACCTACTTTTAGGCCATGTGCAGCCACGTGGATACAACCTTCCTAATCAGTATTTAACATGTGGTTTGCATCCAGGACATAGTCTAATTGGTACTCGGTTTGGAATTTGTCAAGAAGTCAAAAGTTCGATTCTATGGATAGTCACAGTGTAGGTGTTCCCCTGATGCTAGACCGAAAGCCTGGTTTGTGGGGGACACCTTGTGTGCGTTACTGTGTAAGATCTCACCCAATCTAAGAGACTGTTAGGCTCTTGATTTGCATCATATACACATGTTTTTTGAGACGGAGGATGAAGACTCTCGGGATGAGGAATTTTACTTTTTCTCCAAGTTAACATGTGGCTTGAGCACCAAACTGTCCACAAAGACACAGTATACTGATCACCCATATGTAATATACTTAATATTTGAAAGAAAGGTCATTCTCTTTCCTAATACTGAGAATTCTATCCGTGTTAATTTCAAAAATAAGCAATATAAAATAAGGTTCTAACGCGATGTATGTTATGATGTTTGTCTTTAATTATTGAAGTACATTTTTATTTTTATATTAAAGATGTATCGGAAAAATTTATGCAATTCAGGTTCCCTTGTCAGCTATTGAAAGAGGACGTGGAATTAGTATAACCCAAGTTTCCATTGTTGACCTTTAACTATATGTCTGGGCAATACTCAATAAGGGATAGGCCAGATATAGGATACTTTAGAGTGTATTTAGGGACGTAGATAGGCGTAGACACTATCTAGTTGACTTTGCAATTGTTTGTTTATGTTTTGCCATTGTTTTGCATTATATGTACATATACACTTTATGAGTATGTTAATATCGATAGCCTCCTCTTTGTATTTCCTGAATTCCCTCACTAACACACTAGCACATCATATCTCCATTATTGTGTCATTTATGCAGGTACATATAGAGCTGGGGGTCTCACTGGAATAAAACTCTTTATCCCTTGGGATAGAGATATTGTTTGTCTGCCACTTATCCTCCCCAGACACTAGCGATAGCTTTTGCTGTCGGTGGGATATACTGGGTAAGATTGATGAGGATGATGATGATGCATCCAATGAACATAAACGTGATTTTCGAACAAATTTTTTTTTGAGGGAATCTCACTTAGTAGTCAAAACATTTGACTCATTACTTAATTAACAACCAAACGTTGATGAAACTCACTTAACAACCATTATTTTTAGATAATGATTCATTTACAGCCATTCAAACAATTGATGACTGGCTGATGCCTGTTTCTTTGCAATTAATTTTAATATATGTTTTAGTGACCAGCTGGTGCCGGTTGAATGGCTATAAATGAGCCATTATCTAAAAAGAATGAATTAGCTATCAACTGAGTAATGAGCCAAACTTTTGGTTAATGGGTTAGATTTCCTCAAAAAATATTTTTACCGCAGTTGTTTGAAGTGATCATAGAGTTTTCACATCCTCAGAAATCTTATATCTACGCATCAGTGATTTATGTTGAATCAAACGTAAATGCTACGCTGTTAATCAACGAATAGTTGCACATGTAAGCCATATCGTTACAAGATTCACTTTCATTTTTTAATTAGTTATCAAGTCTATCTGTCGTAATTTGTCTGCCAATTCCAAACTATATATTCTTAATAAGTACAATTATGTAATTCAACTATTTCTCTTTTGCTATTTACTAAATTACATGTCACAAAAATTTAAAACCAAACAAAAATAGAAATACAAAAGTCTTTTTAAGAGAGAGAAATAGCTAGTAGTTGCGTACATCCGACACTGGAGAATGATATTAGGTGATGATCCAGTTTTACGAACACTGCAAAGACTTTTAGACTAATCACCCTTGGATTTCATTTTTCGTTTGACGTTTGTGCTTAGAATGATATCAGGTAATAAAATCGTTGAGAAATTTATTATATTCTGTACTTTTGTTAAGGACCCGTGATACACACGGTATCACTGTTGTTGGGTCGGTGTTGCATGAGTATAGATTTGCTGGTGCATGCGGTTGCATGGATAAGTTCCAGCTGTATGTTGTTGATTCACAATTATCACAACCAACTAATATCTTATCTTTTAGTTGTAACCACTAGTTTGGTTTCGTAGCTAACCCTAGCTGCACCTTTTGAATATATATTCAAGTGTAAATGATGAGAATAAGTGTGAATAAAATATCTTTTCTTCCGCAAATCTTTCATGGTATCAGAGCGATTAACGACTCCTACGAGTATTATTTCCGCACACACACCAATGGCCGAAAGTGGTGCATCTTCAAAACATAGCTCCCTTGATGGAGTTATCGCTATTAATGTTGCTGCGCAACTGCCTATCAAACTTAACAAAGGCAACTTTCCTTCCTGGAAGGCTCAATTTGATGCTTTGCTGTATGGGTATGATCTTATGGGCTATCTGGATGAAAGCAAGCCCTGCCCTCCCAAACTCATGCCCGATAAAGATGGTGCTACAGTGTCTAACCCAGATTTTGCTATCTGGACTAGGCAAGATAAGTTGCTGTTACATGGTATTCTTGCGTCTGTCTCAGAAACGGTGGTACCACTAATTGCCACCGCCGCTACTGCTCGCGAAGCCTGGACGAAATTGCACAGGCTTTTTGCAAATAAGTCTCGTTCGCGAATAATGAATCTCAAGGAAAAGCTCACTAACATCACGTGTGAGTCTCAATCCGTTGCAGAGTATCTTCAAAGGATCAAGGGTATTGCTGATGAATTGGCCCTTGCAGATACGCATCTTAGTGATGATGATCTTACCATTTTTGCTCTAAATGGTCTTGGCAGCAATTTTAAAGAAATCGCTGCTGCAATACGTGCACGTGACACCTCTATTTCCTTCGAAGAGTTGCATGATAAACTTGTGGAGCATGAAACTTTCTTAAAACGAGAGGAGTCTCGTAATGGGTCAACTGTGACCATTCATGCAACCAACGTGAACCACGGCAAGACTGCTCGTGGTGGTAGCCGTCCGCAGGGTTCAAATCGTTTTGGTGGAACGAAGTTTGTCAATGGAAAGTCTCAGTTCCAGCCGAATGGCAGTCAGATGGCCATGTCTCGTGCGTCTCGCAGCTCTTCCAACAATGGCGTGGTGTGCCAGTTCTGTCAAAAGCGTGGTCATACTGCGCGACAGTGTTATTCTTTGCAGCGATCACTGCAGTCACCTGAAGTTCATCACACCTCCTCTGGATCATTTAAGCCTGACTGGATTCTAGACTCTGGCGCGTCTCATCATGTCACAAATGACTTAACCTCACTCTCTCAGCATCAGCCGTATGAGGGGCCGGATGACGTCCTGCTTGGTGATGGCTCTAGTCTGCACATCTCTAATACTGGTTCTTCTGTTATCTCTACTCCTTCCAAATCCTTTGTATTGTCAAATGTTCTGCATGTTCCTACTCTTACAAAAAATCTCATCTCAGTTTCGAAATTTTGTAAGCATAACAACACCTCTATTGAATTTTTCCCTTCTTCTTTTGTTGTTAAGGATCTCAACACGGGGGCGCAGCTTGCTCACGGGCAGACCAAGGATGATGTGTACGAATGGAGTCCCTCCTCCTTACCCACTGGTCGTTCGTCCACTTTGAGTAGTACAAAACACGTCTTGGCAAGCACCAAGTCGTCCTTGGCAACGTGGCATCAACGGCTTGGTCATCCTTCTTTACGTGTATTTCAGTACCTTAGTCGTCAGAATAATTTTTCCCTCCCTTCTAGTCATGTGTTTGACAATTTTTACTGTCAATCTTGTCTTACCAATAAAAGTCACAAGTTACCGTTTAGTCAATCTACACTAGTGAGTCGGGGTCCTCTTGATGTAGTCTATTCGGATGTTTGGGGTCCTTCCCCAGTTGAATCTGTTGATGGTTTCCGTTATTACATCTTGTTTATTGACTATTTTACTAAGTATGTTTGGTTGTTTCCAATGGCACGCAAGTCAGATGTCTCCAGTATTTTTCCAAAATACAAATGTATGGTTGAAAAATATTTTAAATGTTCTCTTGTGACACTGTATACTGATGGGGGTACTGAGTATAAGGGTCTGACACCCTTCTTTGAACGAGAAGGCATTCAACATTGTATTTCGCCCCCTTATACGCCTGAGCATGTCGGGTCTGCTGAACGTAAGCATCGCCATGTTGTTGAGACTGGTCTTTCTCTTCTCCATCATTCGGCCTTGCCCCCTTCTTTTTGGTCCCATGCTTTCCTCACCGCCGTGTATCTTATCAATCGTTTGCCTACACCGGTTCTTAATAATAAATCTCCATTTGAGGCTCTCTTCTCTAAACGTCCAAACTATGCCATGTTACGAGTGTTTGGTTGTCTCTGTTTTCCCTGGCTCAGACCTTATTCTGATCATAAACTTGCGCCCCGATCTAAACCCTGTGTTTTTGTTGGTTACTCTAACACGCATCATGCGTATAAATGCCTTGATATGTCCTCTAATCGCCTGTATCTATCTCGGCATGTTCAGTTTGTTGAAAGTCAGTTTCCTTCTCTTAGTCACTCTTCGCCTAGCACTCACTCTCTGAACTCATCGTCATGGTTAGCCGGCTCTTCGAGTCTTGCAGCTCTTTCTCCTCCGGCCGAAGTGATTCCTTGTTCCTCGCCTGCCTCACCCGAAGGTCTGCCCGCTGCCACCGCTGATGCCTCCAGGTATGTGTCTTCTTCTTTTATTCCTCCCGCAACTCCTTGCTCTTCACAAGCCCCGACCCTTCCTCCATCCGATCCCTCCCCTTCCCCCGCACAAGCCTCACCCTCAGTTCCCGTCGAACCCTTGCCTTCTTCTACCATAGTCACACGCTCTAAAAATCAAATATTCTGTCCTAAGAAATTCCCCGACTATGTCACTTTGCACCACACTACCAAACATCCCCTCCCTGCCTCCCTTGAACCCACTAGTGTCAAGCAGGCTCTAAATGATCCCGAGTGGTGTGCTGCAATGGATGATGAGTTATCCGCTCTAGCACGCAACGGTACCTGGGTACTTGTCCCACCTCCTAAGTCTCATAATGTTGTGGGCTGTAAGTGGGTCTTTCGGATTAAACGTCATCCTGATGGCTCGGTTGCTCGCTATAAAGCTCGTTTGGTTGCAAAAGGTTTTCATCAACGTCCGGGCATAGATTTTCATGATACGTTTAGTCCGGTTATTAAACCCACTACTATTCGGGTGGTTCTTTCTCTTGCGTTGACTAATGGCTGGCCTATTTCACAACTTGATGTCAATAATGCTTTTCTTAATGGTCACTTAACTGAAGATGTTTTCATGGCCCAACCTCCTGGCTTTATTGATCCACGTTTTCCTCACCATGTCTGTCATTTAAAGCGTGCTCTCTATGGTCTCAAGCAGGCCCCTCGGGCTTGGTACACTGAGTTGAAAACGTTTTTACTACAGTATGGGTTTATGAATTCCAAGTCTGATACGTCTTTATTTATTTATCGTTCTGCTACCACTGTTATCTATTTCCTTGTCTACGTTGATGACTTACTTGTCACAGGAAATTGTTCTATTTCTATTCGTCGGTTTGTTGATGCTCTTGGCAACCGGTTTTCGCTTAAGGAGCTTGGTCCTTTGAGTTATTTTCTGGGCGTCGAAGCCGTTTTTACTACTGATGGTCTATTTTTATCACAATGTAAGTACATCCGTGATGTGTTAACCAAGTTCCACTTGGATGGTGTTAAAGCTGCTGTGACACCTATGTCTGCCTCCACTCGTTTATCTATCGGCGATGGTTCTCCTATTACGGATGCCACTCAGTTTCGAAGTCTTGTTGGTGCCTTGCAGTATTTGCAGCTTACTCGTCCCGACATTGCTTATGCGGTAAATAAGCTTGCTCAATTCATGCACGCACCCACTCAGACCCACTGGACTGCAGCTAAGCGCCTACTTCGCTATCTTAAACACACCTTGCACTTTGGCCTAATGCTTCGCCGTCAGCCTCATCTATCTCTTTGTGCTTACTCGGATGCGGACTGGGCCGGAGACCCGGATAATTTTCGATCCACCACTGCTTATATGTTATTCCTTGGCAACAATCCTATTTCTTGGTGTTCTAAAAAGCAACGCACAGTCGCACGATCTTCGACTGAGGCAGAATATCGCGCTGTTGCTTCTACCGCAGCCGAGGTTGAATGGGTTTCGCATCTCCTTGCTGAATTGGGTGTTTCGCTTGCTCAACCACCCACGATCCACTGTGATAATCTTGGTGCCACGTACCTCTGTGCCAATCCAGTGTTCCACAGTCGCATGAAACACATTGCGCTTGACTATCATTTTGTTCGCGAAAAAATTACTCACGGGACACTTCGTGTTCAGCATGTCTCCACACATCATCAACTTGCGGATGTTCTCACTAAACCTCTTGCCAAAGACAGATTTCTTCTTCTTCGTTCCAAGATTGGCCTCTCCGACGGAACGTCCATCTTGCGGGGGCGTGTTAAGGACCCGTGATACACACGGTATCACTGTTGTTGGGTCGGTGTTGCATGAGTATAGATTTGCTGGTGCATGCGGTTGCATGGATAAGTTCCAGCTGTATGTTGTTGATTCACAATTATCACAACCAACTAATATCTTATCTTTTAGTTGTAACCACTAGTTTGGTTTCGTAGCTAACCCTAGCTGCACCTTTTGAATATATATTCAAGTGTAAATGATGAGAATAAGTGTGAATAAAATATCTTTTCTTCCGCAAATCTTTCAACTTTAGATGATTGAATGTGGCGATTTTGGTTATTTAATATAATTTTATATTACAACAACAACATTACCTCAACATTACCTCATTGCCGATCGTTGTTTCTCATAGGGGTTCGGAATCGAGACGATAAGGAAGTGGTTCACCGACTGCTCGGTGGATGCTTCCGACCAGTCTGCAGTACGAAAATTATGGAGAACCCCAGTTTCTAGGAAGTATTGTTCTTGATGTGAACTTGACATTTTACAGTGTATAAAGGATTTGGGCATAACCCTCCTCTCATGCTATTAAGTGATATTATGAAGTTTCATAAACTGACTATTGTACCATGATTTCTTTAGGGTGATTTGTAAGCTTGGAGCAAAAGCGTGGCCCTCAGTGTCCTACCGTTCAGTCCCAAAGAGCATTGTGAAGGATGCAAATGAGAAGTTCGACAGTTGGGAAGGTCATATAAAACAAGCTCACACAAGGTGTCGACTGCAAACTGGTCATTTGGTCTCGACAGCAGTGAAACACTCACACTGTGTGTCCCTAGAATCGAACTTGGTATCTCTTGAAGAAATCCCAACCTAAGTACCAACTAAGCTATGCCCTGGGACGGATGATTTGTAAGCTGCCTTTGCATTGGGTTGTTTTGGTTATATAGTTAAGATAAGATGCATAATTTGCAGTGTGATTTTTCCATCCTGTCTGTACGTTGAAGTAGTTGAATAGTTGCACTCTCTAAAGCTAAAGAGAAAATGGTGGGTCACCTAACAAATGTAATAAAGGTGAATAAAGTAAAATTGAAAGTTTATGACAAGGTTTAAGTCAAAGGTCTAAGTCAAAATTCAATACTATGGCTAAACATACAATACTGTGAAATACAAGATCAATTTATTTGTCCAGTCCTATAATTGCGCTTTAACTATTTTATGTGTGTAACGTGGATTGATTCCGACGTTTGTTTGTCTTAAGCAATTATTAGCAGAAACGACCAATAGTTGTTGGAGAATGCAAAGAAGAGATTTTGACAAGAAGAGCTGAAGAGATATTTATGGGCGGATGTTGACTCTTTGTCTTTTTTTCTTTTATAAATATATTAAAAAACTATTTCCATATATTTCCTCTAATCTAAAATAAACTGCGAAAAAAGTCAACAATTTGAGATTTCCTAATTATGTTCATTCAACAATTTGAGATTTCCTAATTATGTTCAATCAACTAATACTATATGTGTGTCTATATACATACATATACATATACGTATATATATAGACACAGATATAGCATTTATTGACTTAACAGAATTAGAATATATATATATATATGTATGTATATATATATGTGTGTGCGTGTGTGTAAGTACATATGTATATATGTATGTGTGTGTACATAGCAGTTCACCGTAAACTAGCTCCGATACTAATTTGAAGGAATTTGAATTGATAAAATATCTAAGAAATTGAAAGAAGAATAAATGGAAAGACACAAACATTTGCTCAATACTTTGCTTTTGTTTTGGGGTCTTGTAACGGAGGTGTGTTAAAATGTTGAAGAAACTAATCTCTTTATAAGCAAATACTACACATGTTTATGTGTAAAAGCTCTGAGAACAAAATAGACAAAGTTGGTAAAACTTATGGAAAAATAAGCAAAATTAAATTACTACGTATCGGTTTTGAAATTAAAATCAATGTGTGTTCCTCTATTCATTTGATTTAATTCTAGATGTTCAAATTTTTATAATTGTAATTCAAAACTTGCGCGCATCCCATAAGGTACAATTGTTTTCTAATAGATAATATCGTATGAAATGTACGAAATTGTATAAAATCCTTGCTCGCATCTTCTCTTGCATTATAAATATATTACATATCTCATTCATTCATTCATCAAGATAGATATCAATAACGAAGAAGAAAAAACAAAGTGAGTGTTAGAATCATCTTTTCTAAATCAATGGCAAAAGGAGCAATAGGTAGTTCAAGATGGTCTCTTATTGGAATGACGGCTCTGGTCACCGGCGGAACAAAGGGAATCGGCCGGGCAATCGTGGAGGAGCTAGCCCAGTTTGGTGCCACAGTATACACATGTTCAAGAAAAGAGGAAGAACTTCATCAACTCTTGCAAGAATGTTCCGCCAAAGGATATAACGTTATCGGATCCACCTGCGATGTATCCTGCAGAGAACAGAGACTAGAAATGATGGAAAAAGTGTCGGCTGCTTTCAATGGCAAGCTGAACATCATCGTCAACAATGCAGCAGCACTCATTCATAAGCCAGCTGAAGAATATACCCATGAAGAGTATTCTTTGATCATTTCTACCAATCTTGATTCTTATTTCCACATATCTCAGCTGGGTTTTCCTCTGCTAAAAGCATCTGGGAATGGAAACGTTATATTTATTTCATCCGTTGCTGGATTGGTTAGTCTCAAACAATTTTCTCTTTATTCATTAACTAAAGGGGCAATAAATCAATTGACAAGGAACTTAGCTTGTGAATGGACGAAACATAATATTCGTGTCAATAGTGTTGCCCCCTGGTTGATAAGAACCCCATTTGTGGAAGAATACCTCAAGGATGAAGCTTTTATGGAGAGCATAAAATCAAGAACTCCCATGAGTAGGGTTGGGGCACCAGAGGAAGTGTCGTCCCTTGTGGTTTATCTGTGTTTTCCGGCTGCTTCCTTTATCACCGGACAGGTTATTGCGGTGGACGGAGGATTCACCGTCAATGGGTTATCATGATGGCAGAGGGCTTCATCATCATGTCTTAGATGTCTGCTTCATTGCTTGTGATCACTTGCAATTTTGTGTTTTTTTTTGTTCCAAGTGTCTTATGTACATCTTTTATGTTTATGTGTGTCTTTTTATGTATTTTTTACGTTTTGTTTATTATTTACCTTTATGCGTATATGCATTAAAACACTTGAAATATGAAAAACTACATATCAATGTTCAATACATACAATAACACATAAAAATACAACTCCAGAATGGGGTGAATGGAATCTCTCATTCAATGCACTAACACGAAGAAAAACGTATTGGTGTGTATTTCTTTTTTGATATGTCACAAAATGATGTTTAATTCTTTTAATGGATCTATTAAGTATCTTATATTGTGAAGTAGCACTTGTGAAGTCTCTTCATACAATAAAAACATTACCTATTGTTTTAGAGACTCTCGCTTATGACATGATATGGAGGGGTCGTATGTACGTAACCATACTCATGTGTTAAAAACATGCAGAGATTGTTTTCAGATGACTCATAATGAAAATTGCGTTAAGCTGTGTCGATCAACTGCTACTTCACAATATAAAAAACGTATTCAATTTAATGAGTTATTTTGTTTTATTCCGTCATATTTTAAAGTTAAAAGAATGATGTGTCCTCAGTGTCAAAAGTGTATTCCTAGCTAAATTTCTATAATGTTAAACAACCATTTATAATTTAATTGCCTCTTAATATCAGTCAGTGTTTTCTTACAAATCCCGCCTCGAAAAGTATCCTTATGTTCAAACTTCTCCCGGCACACCTGAGCTTATCACTCCGGTCTTCTTGTTATGTCAATGGAATATTTGTAGGATTGATAAATAAACATTGCTGCATCATGACTTTGGCAGCTGCTAACTCTACAGTACTTGCTGACAATCTGTGTTTAAAGGGGCTACTTAAATCGGGTAGAGTGGACGATGCCCGCGAATTGTTTGAGACGATGCCAAAAAGAGATGGATTTACTTGGAACACCATGATTTCAGGGTATGCGGATATCGGAATGCTGGATCAAGCCAGTGAACTTTTCGATGTGGCGCCTAATAAAAGTTCTATTACTTGGTCCTCGCTTCTTTCTGCGTATTGCAAATATGGGTTTGAGAGCCATGGGTTTCATTTGTTTTGGCGAATGCAGTATGAGGGTCACAGACCGAGTCAGTTCACATTAGGTAGTTTGCTTAGGCTATGTTCTGTAAAGTGTTTACTTCTGAAAGGAGAACAAATTCATGGTTACGCAACAAAATCAAATCTTGACACTAATCGGTTTGTGATTACTGGTCTTATTGATATGTATGCCAAGTGCTCTCGCTTGACTGCAGCAGAATTCCTATTTGTAGTGATGCCCGATGGGAGAAATCACGTCACTTGGACTGCCATGATCAACGGATATGCAGTGAACAGCTATTCATTTGGTGCTATTGAATGTTTTGGTTGCATGAGGAAGGAAGGGGTTGAGGCAAACCAGTATACGTTTCCAGGTGTTTTGACAGCTTGTGGAGCCATTCCTGATATTAGGTCTGGGGTACAGGTACATGGATGCATTATTCTTGGAGGTTTTGGGGCTAATGTCTTTGTCCAAAGTGCTATAATTAACATGTATGCAAAATGCAGGGATTTCGATAGTGCGGAGAAAGCTTTGAAATCAATGGAGTTCGATCACATAGCTTCTTGGAATTCATTGATAGTTGGATACGTGGTGTATGGGCTTGAAGCAGAAGCATTAGCCCTATTTAGGATAATGCGTGAGAGAAATATGGAACCTGATGAATTCACTTATCCATCTTTGCTGAACTGTCTTGCGTTCCAGATGGATTGTAAAAGAGGAAAATCGCTTCATTGTTTGATCATTAAAAGAGGATTTGAGAATTTTACGACTGTATGCAATGCTCTTGTGGATATGTATGCAAAGAAAGGGGATTTAAAATCATCTAGTGAGGTTCTTAATAGAATTCCTCAAAAGGATGTAATCTCATGGACCTCTGCGATCACTGGTTGTGCTCATAATGACTTCCATGAAGAGGCTTTAGTGTTGTTCTCTGAAATGAGAGTGTCAGGGATTGAACCAGATCTGATGGTTACTTCCAGTATCTTGAGTTCGTGTGCTGAGCTTACTTTACTGGGATTGGGCCAGCAAGTTCACGCAAATTTTATCAAGTGCAATCCTGATATATCCTTATCAGTCAACAATTCTCTTGTTACGATGTATGCCAATTGCGGCTGCTTAGAAGAAGCCAATAGTATTTTTAATTTGATGCAGAACCGGAATGTCATCACTTGGACTGCTCTCATAGTTGGCTACGCTAAAAATGGTGAAGGAAAAAAGGCTCTTCAGTTATACGATGAGATGATTGCAAGTGGTACAACACCTGATTTCATTACTTTTATAGGATTGCTTTTTGCTTGCAGCCATGCAGGGCTTGTTGAGCAAGGACAGGCATATTTTCAGTCAATGATAAATGTTTATGGGATATCACCAGTTTCCGATCATTATGCGTGTATGATTGACCTTCTGGGACGATCAGGTAAAGTGAGGGAGGCAGAGAAGTTACTAAAGGAAATGGCTGTGGAACCAGATGCAACTGTATGGAAGGCTTTACTTGCTGCATGTAGAGTACATGGGAGTATAGGTCTAGCAAAGAAAGCAGCAAGGACCCTCTTGGAAATGACACCTCAAGATGCTGTCCCTTATATTATGTTGTCAAATATCTACTCTGCAGCTGGTGATTGGGATGATGCTGCTGTCCTGAGGAAAGAAATGAAAGCAAAGAGAATCACCAAGGAAACTGGCCGCAGTTGGATTGAAATGAATGGCAAGGTGCACAACTTTTTATCTGAGGACAGAAGCCATCCCAAGGCCAATGAGATCTATTCAAAAATTGACTATGTCATGGTTGTAATTAAAGAAGCTGGATATGTACCAGACATGAACTTTGCTCTTCATGATATTAATGAAGAAGCCAAGGTACTAGGTCTTTCCTATCACAGTGAGAAGCTGGCTCTTGCATTTGGTCTTCTTTATCTGCCTCAAGGTGCACCTATTCGGATTTACAAAAACCTGCGAGTATGTGGCGACTGTCATTCTGCTATGAAGTTCATATCTAAGATATTTACTAGGCACATAGTCCTAAGGGATTCAAACTGTTTTCATCACTTTAAAGATGGAAAATGCTCTTGCGGGGGTTACTATTAGGATAGGTTTATCCTCTGCGGTAGAAAGTATCTGATCCCAGGGAAAGTCGGTAACACCTATGCACGCACGTGCAGGTGCGATAAAAGTCAGTTGACATTTGTAATCTGCAAGCAAAAAAGAAAAAAAGAAGAAAAAAAAACACTCTTGGACTCCCTTCTTCCTACGTCAAGAACAGGCATTACGGAAAATTTAACATTGTGCACTATGTCTACACTCTTCAGTGACGTCAACCTTTTTCTTGTTTGAAGCAGAAATTTTGAAGTGTTTCTGGCGGTATGTCTTCTCAGTAATGACCAAGTAGCACTACCATGGTCGTTGTGTTGTGATGTATCAGGGGTGAAAACCTGCTGTTGCTTTTAAAATTTCCTCTGAGGTTCCATGGGATGTTCTTGAATTATCTTGAAATCAGGTTGAAGAGGCCGTGCTTAGCAAGTGTACATCAGCTACGACTTGCTAACCTCGAGTTGGGATTTCCACCAGAGTTTCCATGTTGAAAACAATGGGCATGTTACAGTTGAACATTCTACTCTACAAATAAGTGAAAAGTTGTCTTGGAGCTTGCTGAAGGAGTTTTAAGAGCTCAGTTCAAAAGAGCTCCAAAAATAATTCCTGTGGTAATTGATCTGAACTGGTGAGCTTGTCACCTAGTTGAATCATCATCAACATTGTGAAGAGTAGAATTGATGAGTTCACTGGTGTAGCACTTTCGACACTGTCTTGCCTGTATATCGATGTGAAGTTACTTATCTCCTGATGATACAATTCAACTTTCTGGGTATACATGCTCAGGATTTGTTGCCATTTAGAATCCTGTCCTTCATCCAGTGAAGGGAACACCCCCCCCCCGGGGTCTCGCGCAGTGGCCTATCAAAGAATTGGAGCTATGAAATAGCTCTGTAACGTATCTTGAATCGTATCAATGGACTTCTGGACTTCTGGACTTCTAGATCAAATATATCGCCAAAACTTTGGTCAGTGCTAACGCTGTGTCAGCAACGACTTTGCTGTGGGGTAGACTTTCGACTTTGCTGTGGGATTGATCTTTTTTCCCCTACGGCATTCTATGATCGAGCATGTTCTTTCAAAGGGACTCAAGGATTGGTATTCTTTACTGTACTGACTATAGATGGTTAGCATTATTTTTTTGACTCATAGGAATCAGATTACTGATAGAAATAGGTCATTTGTACATTATATAGCACTTTTCATATTGGAATAAAGGAGAGTTATTTTCAGTGTTGGGTTTGTTTTTGACTCCACTTTTGTGTTCGTCATTGATGTCAATTGCAACATTCATTGTGATTCTGTTAGAGATGATTGTCATTTGTTCTTCAATCTTGACAATCAGGGCAGTCCCAACTTAGACTCATGTCAGCCATTAGGCAGTTGTACCAGAATATTAATTTCTGAAAATACACAATGACGATTAATCAACAATCATGTCATCCATTTCAAGTAGCAAGAAAGGGAAAGAACCGTTGGTTGTTGATATGCTCTGAAAATATCCACTGAACAAAATATAAATCCACCTTAAATTGAAGAATCAACAGTGCCTCTTTTATCATTTTCGTAGAACAATGAGCATGTAGTATGTCTTCTACTTCTAGTAGTTTTGAATGGGTTTTTCATAGATATAGAGTTGGTTCGATGAATTTTGGACTGGGGTAAATATTCAGAGTTTAAAGGCTTTAAAGGAATATGTGGAGAGTTTAAGATGGAGGTATATGTGCATAATTTAAAGCATCTGGAGGTGAATTTGTAAAATCTGAAAACATTTGTGGTAAATGTGCAGAATCTAAAACATTTGGCGGTAGATTTGCGAAAAAAAAGGGGGTTAATAATTGAGGGGCTAATATTTAAAATCACAACCCTAATACCTTTCTGCTCCTCCATTGGGCCTCCATTTTTTCGCTGCCTCACCGTCACTACTGGTGCCCCTGGGACCGCCGCCGCTGCTGCTAGCGTCCTGAGAGATGCATAGGGCAGTGGCGCCCTGTCCTTGTGTCATCCGATTCTCCGTCTTGTTCTTCGAGATTTTGTGGTTATCTTTCTATCATTCGAGGTGTCTCATATTCTCCAAACACATTTTTTTTTTGTGTGTTTCCTCATCCCATAATGGGTACAATAGAGCCTCGACTTGTCCTCCTTGTCTTATGGCGAAGACGCTGAGCCTTTTTCAGCCGCCTGTGTTGGTTTGATTCTGCCTCGATTTTTGAGTGTTTTGGCCGTCAATCGAGGCCTCTCCCTGATGATGAGTCAATCTCGTCAGAGGATGTCGGATTCAAAATGTGAATCTGGGCATATACACGCCATACAGTGCCATGGGCGGCTTCAACTGAGGGGAGTGGTTCTCTTCTCAGAATTTCTCTTTTTGTCGGTTTGAACTTATCATCGATCATTGTCAATAATTGGAGGAGCATCTACTCTTGAATTTTGTCTTTGTAAATGACAGTGTTCTCCAAGTCCTTCATTGGATTTGAGTCCCTTCAATCAATTGTCGTTCAAATGTGTTGCAATTTGTTCCAACATTCCTCCAATGTGTTTGTCCATTGCTTGATTGAATTGGCATTTTTGTGCAGGTCAAACACTAGCAGATAGTCTATTCTTAAGCCATGGGTAATGGCCAAAACGTTCCATAGTGCCTTCGCGGTCGGAGACAATACACACATAGAGATGGCATTAGATTAGCACAGGGAGGGTGGTCTCGGACATATTCTACTGTAGAGACCTTAATCACATTCACCCGTCAGACTGATGATGCATATTTATCCACAGTTTGTCGTGTCTCAGTCGGAGAATCTGTCATTCGCCCACGTATACATTAGAGGGTTGCAGGCTGTCAAACATATGTTCCACAATTTACCGTGTCGCGACAGAGGATCCTTTAGAGCATGCATATGCTAGAGGACATCCTTCGAGACACCATCCAGGCAGAGATGCAAAACATATAGCATTTTAGGGGGCGACATGATGTCACCGCATTCGTAGTCAGAGGTAGCCGGAAGAATTAGGTCCACCCAGACATAGTACAACGGTTCAGTGGCCTGGATGTAGGAGGCGTGATGGTACCAATGGGTGCCTCTAAGATGTATATTTTATTTGTATTGTGTCTACGACATTTTGTATATAGACATACTTTTGTACACTTTTGATTCGTTCTTATTCTATGTTACTTTATTCTGATTTTACATGTTCGTATTTGTTCGGCTTTACTTCCTAAATTAAAATATATTTTTATAGAAAATATGCATTTGACACACTCGTGAAAAAATAGACACAAATATTGAGTTATCATTTTATCTAAATAGGTTGTAAAAAAATATTTACAGAGAAAATGTTATATTTCTATAAAAAAATATGCGTTGGCACAATCGTAAAAAAATAGAATAGTTGTTTTCTAATTAATAAATTATTTTTAAAAAAAAGGTTGGCATAGACCACGATTTTGATAGACTCGTGATGAGCTAATAGCCAAAATAGCACACCACGGTTTTGCCAAAACCGTGGTCCATACTATACCATAATTTTGATAAAATCGTGGTTGATAAATTTAGAATATGTAGTTGATAGACTTGAGCTTTCTTTCAAATATGCGATAAAAATAATTTTATTATTAAAACTAAAATATTTTTGGACTTTTTTATGAACTTAAACCGTCTTCGAATGACTATTGTAGATTACTGATAATAACAGGTATGTACGATTACCTTTGTTCTTCGTGGGTTGTGTTTTTTCCTGACCATCCCGAGTTTCCCTTCAACCGCCACCACCACCTCGGGCCCCCGGGATCCTTCCTGTTTCCCGTTCAACGTTTAAACACCTGATGACCAGAACAACCAAGACGCATTATCCCCTGGGCTTTTACGTTGTTTTCCCCCAGATCTGATCAGAAAATTATTAACAAAATGAGTCGTAAAAGCAACATTTTGATCATAGTTCTGAATGTCATAATCCTTGTGGCTTCCCTTTTAGTTCTAGGCCTTTCGATCTGGTTCTCATTAAACAAGGGTTCTTCTCTCTGCCAAAAAGTCCTCCAAAAGCCCATGCTTTTTCTGGGATTAGCTCTTCTTGTCGTATCAATATGTGGGCTGGTGGGTTCGTGCAGCACCAGACTCTCTGGTTTCATGTGGGTGTATCTATTGGTGTTGTTTTTGCTGATATTGGGGATGATTGGGTTCACAATTTTCACCATAATTGTTACTAATAAAGGAGTTGGGAGAGCTTTGTCTAGCAAAGGGCTAAGCAATCATAGGATTGGAGAGTACTCCAGATGGTTGCAGAAATATGTGGTGAATGATGAGAATTGGGATGAGATCAAAAGTTGCATGTATGATGTTGGTTACTGTAGGCGTATTTCTGCTGGTAAAAATGCTGATTATTACAGGAAGAGCCTTTCTGCCACTCAGGTTAATTCTCTGCTTTCACTTTTCATTTCCCTGTAAATGCATCGACTTTGCCTCATTTGCTCCTTTTTCTTTTTTCTTAGAAGAATGAACGCTGCACATGTTATAGAGTATAATATATGTTGGCAAGTAGAAAAGAGAGATTCTTGCATACTGTCTATCTTTAACTCGAGTATTATGCCCTTCATCAGCTTCAGTTTTTCATCAGACATGCAACGTGTAGTGCATTATGTTTCAGTCAATTATTGTCGTGTTTTCCCTCTTTGCTATATGCCTGTTTGCACCATTGTTCTTTTACTTGAAGGTTTTCATAACCTTTATGTCGCTTGACGGGATAAGATCCTCTCACTTAAGGGGATAGGTTCTTCTAAACTAGACTCTCAAACACCTCCTTCGTGAACAAGAAATATTTTATAAATAACACTGTGGGTGTGTGCTTTTATGGGTCCATATACACACCTAAGCATGTGTTACGTCTAAGGTATTTTTCCTTGTGTGAGATGTTTTGGAAGGTTTAGTTTCAGACATGTTCACCACCCATCACTTAAAAATGATGGCATTGGCGTGGTATCACATATTATAAGTTTAATGAAACGCCCTACTGCCCCCCCCCCCCCCCCCGGATCTTTATGTGTAGAAACTTTCTTGCATGAGAACCTCAATTAGGAGATCCACAAGTGTGCAATCTATTGGTTTCGGTTTTCTTTCCTCCTGTACGGTAAATGGGGGTTCTCATTTAGTACAAGGTCGTATGCCTTTTATATTGTTCTGTATATTTGTTCACCATTATGTAAGAGTATTCTAAACATGTTTTCAATGTTTATTGTATTTTTTTGTGTATGTTTTACATGTTATCATGTACTTTTTCATTTATACGTTAAAAGAGAACTTGAAAAAAAAATGCAAAATAATGAGCAAAACGTATAGGAAAATAGCCAAAACATAGAATCTTGGTGCTTCATTTCAATGTACTGGAAGGAAGATTGGAAGAACCCCCAATCTGTTAGGTTTTGGTACCAGTTTTGAATATGTCATAGAAGTCCCTCTTTTTGCTTCCTCTCCTGTGCAAAGAATGTCTCCCTCATGGAGGTGACAAAAGGACACAGTAGTTTTCAAACATCTTGGGTGAACTAGTGTATTTACATGTGTTATTTACCTTGAATAGCTCCATTGTTGTTCCCTTCTTTTTTTTCTTTTTGGGGCAAAAAATCATGGTTGTTTAATCCTTCCAGTCCAGCTGTTGCAAGCCTCCAAGTTACTGTGGCTTGGAGTTCCACAATGCAACCTATTGGACAATGCCAAAATCAGGACCGGCTGTGCCAGACAGTGATTGCAGGACATGGAGCAATGATCAGAAACAGCTTTGCTTCAATTGCAAATCATGCAAGACTGCAGTTCTTCACAACATCAAAAGAGAATGGAGGACATTGGCCTTTATCAATTTCATCATCCTTGCTATCATCATCATTGTTTACTCGGTTGGCTGCTGTGCTCTGAGAAACAACAGGAGAGGAGGTTATAAAAAGTACAGACCTGGCTACATTTGATCTCTTCGTAAGGTCTGTCCCGAACATCAATGAGTCACCCGCCCCATGATTTTTAGTCGTTCCTCCAATTATATTTACTCATCAAGCTACACATACGAGGACAATTGCTGATTCTTGGTTCTTTTGTACTTAGTGCTGTAAACAGCATGCTCTTTTGGCATCATGTTTCATACCTTCCTAGTGAATTGGAAACAACTGATGTAGTAACATTGGAGCAGTCTCATTTAGACAAACTGGATTGAGAACACATTTCTGATCTAATGGTTCACATTTCAATATCCCCCCCCCCCCCCCCCCCCCCAATGTTCAATTTTTTCCCCTAAAACGCATTGGCTTTTGAATCAGAACCTTGTCTGCCACTCAATCAATGAAGGCAAATCTTCTCCTTTCTTTTGACCAATGGTTTCTTTGGGTGACATGTGCATTGAAATGTATGTGATGTAAGGTATCCGGCATAGTGTAGGAGACATTTGTTCCTCTTGCCAACAAGATTTACAGCTTATGATAATGATGCCACAACTATTTACTAAAATGAAGATGGAGGAAAAATAAAAAATTGGTAACAACAGTTACAAGAAAGGAAATGTTAATCAGAGCCGCCAGGAAGCAATTTAGCAGAGCTTGTTGTACCAAGTCGTCTTGCTGCAGCAGGAATGATTCTGGATGGTGACAAAACTTCAGAGATTGATACATTATACGAATCTATTCCTAAGCGACTCTGCAGCCACCCTTTGCTCCCTGAGAATCCATCACTCAAAATCCAGCAGTTCTTGAAGCCAAGGTTTGTGAGCAACTTTGCAACTGTTTTAGCTGAATCCGAGTTGTACCTGACAATGAAATGCAGCAACTCAGAACAGAAACTAACGCAACTTAAAAAAGTTGTTTTCTAGTCCAGAAGCAACATTGATTTTGTTATATGAATAGGATTTTCATACACCAAACAATGAGAAAGTGGAGAGGTGCTCACGTGTCCATTATCACAATATTTGACCCTTTACTGATCTTCTTGAGATAAGAAATCTTCAAAGCCACCAGTTCAGCTTCCACTTTCTTTGCATTTCTCACAACACTTTTTAATTTACTGGGTAATTCTTCCAAACTGAAATTCACAAACAAAAGGAAAACCATTACATTTGAATCTGCAGGATGGATAGCCCATTTTGGAACACACACCACATACCCAGTATATTCCAACGACGGCAAAAGCTATCGCTATCGCTAGAGTCTTATATCCCAACGACATCAAAAGCTATCGCTAGGGTCTAGGGAGAGTGAGAGGCAGGCAAACAATACCTCCATCCCACAGGATAGTGAGTTTACTTCCAGTGAGACCACCGGCTCTATATGTACCTCTATAAATGACGTAACAATAGGGATATGGTGTGCTTGTGTGTTAATGAAGGAGTTTAGTAAATACAAATAGAATGTTTCCGATATTAAAGTATTGTATATGTACATATATGAAAGACAAAGACTCACGGAATTGCTATCATCTTATTTTTCGCGCCTGAAGGAAGACGAGGGATCCCAGCTCTGTCCTTGTCCTTCTCAGATCTAATATCAATCAGGAAGTAATTCTTTGACGACATTAGATCCAGTGTTTGAGCAGGACTCAGCTCACCTACAAATTAAGCATACCAGTGTAATAACATTTACCAAATGACCAAAAACTTATCCTTTTAACCTCAGATGCTAATAAAGTTGTATTGCTTACTGACCCTTGTATCCTCGAAGATTGAATGAGATGACAGAGACCACAGGAGGAAGAAGGAGATATAGGAGAAATAATGTGCCGGCAGTGCCTAAAATTGTGACAGGGCCAGCTGACCAAATGGTTTCCACAGTGGAATACGCAATTGGTCTGGCATCTCCTATCACCTTGGTTGTTTGCTGCGCTATATCAGCCACTGTCTGCAATAAGAGATTCGATTAGTGGCGACGAGCTTAAAGCACAAGGGCATAGATGATACTGTGCAAGATTTCTAGGAGAAAAAACAGATCTTTGTGGGAGGCTGGAAACTTCCCAAAGATCAAAGCTTTTTTTTACAATAAAAGACTGATTAAACATGATAATATCTAACACAAACAAGCATGGCCATCTGGCTTCGTTTTCTTTAAACTTCTGTGCAGCACATCACAGCTATGGCTAGCCAAGCAAGGGGTTAGTTTTTGTCGGCCTAAAATGGCTGAAGAACAGAAAATTTACGAAGGAAAACGTGCATTTTCTGTTTTAATGGACGGAAACAAACCCAAAGAATGTCATGAGAAAAAACGCTTTTATTAATTGAGACGAATATCGTAAAACATATTTGTCACATGAGAAAACATCCGACCCCCATACCCCGCCATAAGTGAGAGCCTGCAATGGGTTAATGTTGTTGTTGTATCGTAAAACAGAACCTCCAGTGTGTTAATCCTATGTTGTACTGTTATCAACACGAGCCCTGGAAAGTGTCATTTTGTAAGCACCAAACAAGATTACAAAATCAGTATTAATGATGTTAAGATGAAGCAGAATGGACCTTTGCTGCTGTTACTACAGGCTGCGTGTCGAATCCAGAGCTCTGAATGGCTTCTTGAGCATTCTTGGAGGCTTCAGATATGGCAGGGGAAGCAACCTTCACAGCCTGATCCCCGACCTGCTTCACGAAAGGCAATGCGACATCTATTCCAGGCTTTACTGCTTCAACCACACTTCCAAATATTTGGCCTGCCACATTGAAAACATTCGAACCCACTTCTTGAACTTGATCAATAGTCGACTCCACCTGAGCACAGAACCACGCAAATTTGACAAATTGGAATTCTTTGAACACCAAAGAATCTTCAGCATTGTCATAAAGTCAATCTCTTTTCGACAAACTCCTAAAATTCCCAAAATCTTGCCACTAGGTTAATTACACGAATGGATTTGATATAGCATCCATAGAATTACAGTTGCAATTTCCAAATTTCTTGTGAAAGTATATGCAAAACTAATCCTCAAAAACTTCTATTTTTTTTTTATTTTTTGTCTAGGTTTGGGATCCATCATAACTAAAACTCAAAATTGCCCAAATTTTACAATGGTCAATGACCAAGAATGATTAGTTGGTCATTGACCAATGAAATGTGTAGAAAATTTATGGGTCTCTTGTTTTGGTCAATCACTCACTTGCTTGCATGTAGATAAAACTTATTTGTCATCATTTTATTGGGTCACTAGTTGATCAATGAACACAATAAAATTTCTGCTCAAAATTGGCAAAGGATTATCTATCACATTGTCTATCATACCCAATGAGGCTGTGTCATTTCTATTTAAGTTTTACCAAACTAATATACATGTCATAATCTCAATGAGTAGGATGGATGATGTAAAAGGCAACCCCCCCACCAACCCTACCCCCTTCAAAATTAGCTACAATTTATTATCCATCTACAACATAAAGAATTACCAATTGGCTTTTTCAGTTTTGTAAAATACAGGCAAAGTTAATCATTTAATATGGATTTTACATTCAAGAAAGTAGAGATTGGCTTTTCAAATTTGGAAAAGCAAAACCATAAAAAATGATCTGCGGCTATCAAGCAAAAGCCCAACATAGTCAAAACAGAAGAGAAACAGAGGATTAAGCAAGCAAGGTTTTTCACCCACTAAAAATGAAGCAAACGCGATATAAAGATGGAACAAGCTGAAAAGGGAGTTCCAAGAAAAGAAAAGAAATAAAAGAACCTGATTCAAAGATGAGACAATCTGTTCCTTAGGCAAGCTAAGAGCTCTGGCATCCCTTGGAGCTGAAAAGAGAGCAAAGAGGCAAACAGTCGTAGAAGTAGATAATGGCACTGACAAAGATTTAACTTCTTTAAGATGAATCTTTGGTGGGAATTTGGGAGTGGTCAAAGATGGCTTGGACGGCGGAGGAAGCGGTGGTGTGGAGGTGGCTGAAGCTCTTAATGCCATTAGCTTCATGCTTCAACCTCTGCCCACCGGCGGCCTTCTTTTCTCTCTAAGGAGTGTAAATGCATTTGCGATGGATGATACTCAACGGTCAAGTAGACTTTGATTGGTCCATAGAATCTGACGTGGGATTCAGCTTGTTGATAGCCACACTTGTCCTGACACGTGGAATACAAGATGAGAATTGTATGCCACCGGAAAAAGCTTTCCTTCTTCTCCTAAGTTCCCAATTTTAAAAAAAAAAAAATCTCTCCATCCCACTGTATTATCTATGTAACATGAAGGGAAGAAAGCTTGGATCAAAGTTAAGATATCTAGGAAAATAGGTTTTGATTTCAATCTATGATGATATAATAGTCTTCACTCTAATAGTACTTACTCTTCACAATAATAATAATGTTTAAACTAGATAAAATAAATAAATAAAAATTTGCGTAAACATAATGAATTGATATGTAAAAAATGAATCATATGTAATCTAAATATGCACTTTGGTTTTTTTATTCTAAGTCGCATTGTCTAAAATTGTTACAATGATGTGTTGATATTGAACGCAACGTCAACCTCTCCCTTGCTCTCTTCCCGCTGCGTTATCTGAATCAGCCGTCGGGTTACTCCTAATGTTATTTTGGGGTACACAAGATGTGTAGGGATGTAAATCAGGTTATCAAGACTCACTAGTATAAGTTTGTCATAGCATATGGACAGCAGCCCATTTGCACCGAAGGAACAACCGAACCCCAACCAGTAAGGGTCTCTGTCACCCTCGATCCCACAGGGTGTGTAGGAATGTAAATCAGTTTCCCAAGACCCACTAGTAGTAAGTTTGTCATAGCATATGGACAGCAGCCCATTTGCACCGAAGGAACAACCGAACCCCAACCAGTAAGGGTCTCTGTCACCCTCGATCCCACAGGGTGTGTAGGAATGTAAATCAGTTTCCCAAGACCCACTAGTAGAAGTTTGTCATAGCACAGTGACAGCACAAGGAGCCCATTGGCACCGAATGAGCAACCGATGGGCTGGCATATCAGCCTATGAGGTTATTCCACGGACTAATATTAGTCACACACTATGCAGCTAGCCTGGAAGGGGTTCAAACATTCTTGCATTCGGCAAGGTTCGAGCTCCTAACGTTCCTTTCGAGACCCCTACCTAGAACCATTGGGATCTGGGACCTCCTAATGTTATTTTCGTTTTTATTGTTTTAGAGTGAAGAGGATCTTTGTTGGGGTATGTTATTGTCGATATGCCAAATTTTCGGGAAAAAAATCAAAAATAATATGATTTTTTAATTAAAAAAATAGAATTTTCTATACAATTAAGTGTTTGTATAGTTAGATGGTTTTATATACTTATATGGCCGAATGTATGTATATGTATCTGTGGATTTATAGTTTTTGTATTTTATGTGATTAGAGTCAAAAATTATATATGTATATTAATTGTCTAGCCTGCGGCCGAATATGTATAAATGTATAAGGTTGATGTATATTTTTCATATGTATATAATTTGTAACCCTATGCTATATGTCTGATTATGTGTGTGATGAACTATGTGAAATTGTATGGATTTCGGATGGACTTTGAGGGTGGATAAAATTTGGTTTTTGTATGATTTGAGGATGGAATAAGGTTGGAAATGTCATGGGATGAATTCTGGTGGAAGAAGATAGCACTAATGGCGACGCTTGAGCCATATGCGCCGACGTGGTGGCAGCGCGTGAGGCGCGTATACGTGTGTAGCATGTTAGGCGTGAATTATATTTGATGTGTGTGGTGTTTGGTGTGTGAAAATGTGGATGGTGTGTGTTTTTGAGGGAGGCCGAGGGATAGAGAGTTGGGGTGAGGGGAATTAGGGCTTTGGGAGAATGGAAGGGGGCTGGGCCGAAAGGGTGGACGGGGGAGATGGGTTCTGAGGGCAGTGAGGTCGGCCGAGGGAGAGAGTACTAGGGATGGGTGAGTTGGGTAGTGCTTTGAGGGAGAAAAGGGGAAAAAAGAGAGGGAGAGGGCTGGCGGACTGCGGACCGAGGGATAGGGCCGGTGGCGGGCTGCAGGCCGAGGGGGGAGCAGGCCGGCAGGGTCGCCGGTCGAGCGCTGGTCTGTACTACGGACCAGAGGAAGGAAAAAGAAAAAGAAAAATAGGAAAGAAGGAAATTTGGGCCATAATGGCTAAGCTAAGGAATGAATTTGTAGGTTGAGGAATGAATTTGTGAGCCAAGGAATCAATTGGCAAAAATCTTCTGCCTTTTTCTTTCTTCACATTAGCTAGACATTTTCCTCACCCAACAAACGGTACCTAGTAGTTTTAGTGTTGTAATCACATGTGCAGATCTAACATCACGTGTCTTTCACAAGGAAAAGTTTAGAACAGTATCAGATGCTTGCTTTTGCAGCTTCTCATGAAACTTACTATAGCATCCAGTTTCGTGGTTCTTCTTCAGTTCTTGGCTTCTTGCTGGACCATTTTGGCGTTATCTTGGGTACGACATTTCAGCCAATGTATTTGATTTGTGCTTGCATTTGGAAAGAGGAGATAAAGAACAAGAAGAGAAAGAATGTTGAGATGGAATGTACAAAGCTCCCAACGTATAACTGTATTGCTGTATTCCCCAGATTGTATTGATTGCAACAAAAGCAGATTTATGACTTCAAGAAATCATCTACTTTAGCATTTGTGCCTCTTGAAAGAAACTTCATGCATACAGGAGGCTTCACCCCAGCCAAAGCAAGTATAGAATTTGGCAGAGTCCATATTCCATCCCCACAAATCAAACCTGAAGCTACAGCTGGTGCAAATGCGTCAGCCTTGGTCTTGTTTATCCTCTTCCAGACATATAGGATCAAGCTTCCAAGACACATGTCAATGGCAAAGTAAGAGCCCAAATAGAAAGGTATTGCCATTGCCATAGGAAGTGGAATGAACCTTGAGCGCCGCTTCCCCAGCGCATCCTTCACAAGGTTAATGAGAATTGCTGCAGCAAAGAATGCATAACATAAGTAGAGGCAATACTTAGGCAGCGCTGAGAAGCCTTCCACACCTAATTTAGCCATGTTATAGTATACGGTAGCAAAAGGCGCCGGATATTCGCTTCCAGGTAATCCAAGATCAGGAAAAGCCTTGTAGAAGATCCAAAAAACACAAGGAGAGACCACACATCCTATTGCAGTACCAATGACTTGGCTCAAGAACATGGAGCGTGGCGAAGCCAGGGTTAAATATCCTGTCTTGAAATCCTGCATTAGGTCAGAAGCTGTGGAAACAATGTTCATCATGACTCCACATGCAGCCAAACCAGCGAGAACTCCACCATGTGAAGCACCAGCCCATGCACCAATTGTGAAGATAGCCAGCTTCCCATAAGTCGATGCTAGTGACCAATCTGTGAGTCCACAACCAAACGCATTGCAGAACGCTAAAACTGGTGCAAAGACATATATGACAACAATGTAGTACCACTCGAGCTGGTGGAAGATATGAGGAAGGGTTACAGCTGAGACAGCAGCAACGGCAACATAACCTCCCACAGCAAAGTATGTTGGGATTTGGTCCTTTAGAAAGACCTGAGCGCGTCGTTGATCATCAAAAGATGGAGTTCTACTAACAGTAGCTATGCGGACTGACAATGGCATATTCATGTTAGCATTCCGGTCATAAATTTTTGTGATGAGACCAGCTATAGTCCGGCTTAGCACCTTGAAAAAGTTGTACAGGCCATCACCCAGTATCATAGCAATACCAATGAAAACCTGTGTAGAGGAGTGTAAGGTTGCATAGTAATGAGTCGAGTGAAAAAAAAAAAAAAAAAACAATCGTGTTTTCTTGTTCGTTTTGTACCTTATAACCTTGAAGCCCTTGCAAACTAGTTTCACTGAGGTCTTTAGGGTACCAGTAACCCTTTCTAGTCTCTATCAGTGGCCACATAATTCCCCAAGACAGAATGCCTCCTAATAGTACAGAAACATTGATGATGTGAGGGCAAATCATCCCTACTCCAACATAAGTTGCTGAAAAATCAAAATAGAACCTGCAATTTCACAATAGCACTTGAATCATAGTAAAGGTAGAAACGTACTGTACCAACCAGGGGTGGAGGAATGAAAGACTGAGTTAACAATATCACTAAGTCATGTATCCCTACTTCTAACATCCTGTGTTCTGAAATTCTGAGTAATTGTCATGAATAAACATTCAACACATGTCATGCAGTCGTCTTGGTCAGTTGTATTTATTCTTAAGAATGGTTTTTCCCTACTTCCACTTTGATTTTTATCTTTTTGTGATTAAAGATGTGTTACTAGACTTATCCATATCTCTGCTTTTGTGATGTGATATGAACAATATGTATGTGGGCAGTGTTTCTCTTTGTAATAAAGATGGTGCGTTATACTTGTAATCATATGCTTTCAGCCCAAATGTAGGAAACTTTGCGAATCCACAATCATCGCCAGCAGTGAAGAACCATTGAAAGAACCCCCACAAGAAGCTGAAGGAAAAAAACTTCCCCAGTTGTTGGACTTGTTTCCTGGACATAAAGATCTATGTAAATCAGCGGCAACTAAGTATAAATTTCTATGGCATTAGCATGAATACAAACTTTATTTCGGGTATGATCATCTTACTTGGCTAGCTTGGCCCCTTCAGGAGTGTGGAAACTGTTTATGAGATGTGCTGTGGCAGTACCGCTGGGGTATGTCAGCTTGAAGTCTATGATCATGATCTGCAAATACCCACAGCTTATATAATACTTTCTTGATCTTTCTAGTTCTTGAAATAAACATGGGTTGCTGTGCGCAGGCTAAGCTGATCATATATACCTTTCTCAATGGTACCACTGAGAAGAGGCCGAGAAAGCTAACCACAAAAAGGAAGGCTATCATCCAACCCAGTGATGGATTCTTGTACTCTAAGCCGGTTCTGCTTTCTTCAGATTGCTCAATAACGCGTTGGCTCATAGCGAAAAGGTAACCTCCGAAGCCTCCTGCAGTGAACAATCATCACATTTAGAGTATCTGACATTGACATAGATATATTTGTAGTTATTTATAAGTGATTATATTCCAGAAAACATTGAAAAGCGTGCGTTTGTATAAGCAAGATGCTCTTATACAAGATAGGCCAGGAAAACGACGTTCAAAGCACAATTTTAATGAAATGGGAAAAGAATTTATACACTAAGTTGAATTCCTCTGCTTAGTTGAGCTACTAAACACTGCAATTGTTATGATAGTTGGTAAAGGAAATAGAAAGAAGAATAGTGGTGAATTGGAGCTTGAGAAAGCAAGAATAACTTGGCGTTGGACCACATAGATCGATCGATATACACTTCGATAGATCGATGTAATTGATAGAAGTGACATTGATCGATCCAAGTGGCCTGGAAATGAAGCTGAGCATTCTGTTGGATATAGATCGATGACTTCGATCGATCGATGTACCTTGAGTGCAAAGTTGAAGTATACTGTCCAGCATAGATCGATCGATGTACCCAACGGGTGTGACTCTTCATCTAAAATTGCAACTTTTGCACCAATGGACATATTCCAACCACCCAAGGACGGTTGAACGTCTGAAACAAAGTTAAGATGCCTATAAAAAGACATGTCTAACACATTTCAAGACAATTCAATCCATTGTTCAAGATCAATCATCCTAAATTATTCTTCTCACTCCAAAACATTCTCGATTGAAAGTTCATTGGCTTTCTATCCTTATTGCTAAGGATCAGAGATCGTTTGACTATTGTATCATATGAGGAAATTTGTCTACAACCCTGTAGCAACTAATGGGAGCAAATATTCCTTACGGATAGTGTTTATACACGCCTCAAGCTATCAACTATCTACTCTTTGTTCTTGTATCCATTTTCTTTACAGCACTAAGTTGAATTCCTCTGCTTAGTTGAGCTACTAAACACTGCAATATAGTTTCAGATTGTTGTAACAATTTAGCATATTGCCTTCTTAGTTAAAAAAAAGAAACGAATAAGGATCTCTCCTTTGAACATCGCAGGTGTGACTACTGGACTATGATTCTAGAGGCTGATACTTAGTTTTAGTAAGTCCATAAGTAACGTGCTCATACTCCAGTTTTGACACGTTACATAAAACAAAAAGCAGATTTCTTGATAAGCAATGGGGTGTACCACTAAATGTAATGCCGGAGGAAGCAACCACACAAGTTTGGATGACAGTATTTTCCTGCCGAGTGAAAGGCTGATGCAAAACGCCTGATTTTTCGAGCAATCTAGTCCAAGTCTTCACAAAAAAGAATCCCAGAAGGCCAGCAGAGACATTGAGTGAAGGTATAATCCCAGTGGTGAGATTGAGCTTCATCACTATAAAGCTGAACATTATTGCTAGCACAAAGCTCACCACTAAGGCTCTCAAAGTCAGCTGCTTTCTCCATGAAGGAACTTCTTTCTCCTCAAATATTTTCTCTACTGATAGATCTTCTTCTTTTTCTTCTCCTCTTTCAATCTTTTTCTCATTTTCCTTTAAGTGGTGGTCTTCTTTACCAGCTTCTGTTGCTGCTTCTATACCGTTGTACTCTAATTTATGATCAGTGTAGCTAGTGGATGCTTCCATTTTTCTTTTTCCTCTGTTTCTTATCACTTTTTAGAAAATGGTGTTTGTGGTCATGCATAAAGAATTTCTTTGATGGCACACACATCAGGGTAGTTGATGTGGGGAAGGTGATATAGAGTAAATTAAAAACACTACTCAAAAGACTTTTATCGCAGGATCTTGGGAGAAGCCGGACCATAAGATCTTGGGAGGAGCTGGGTCCAAGATTTCTGCGTTTGCACAGAGTCTTGGGAGGGGCCGGATCGCAGGGTGCACGCAGTTTGCGTATACTAGCGGTGTTCCAAATGTACTAGACTCCTGCGTTTGCGCTGGGTCTTGGGAGTATCCAGATCGCAATCGCTTCAAGATCTGATGTACGCAGTTTTACCTTACACTTTTCGTACAATAGGCTGTTTCTACCGTTCGAAACCGCGAACCAGTTGGTCCAAGGAAATCTTATATTGTTGAATTACATTATTGTTTTATATAACAAGCATTGGTATATTTATTTATAGAGTAAATTAACAAGACTACTGACGTTTTGTTTTTATTACGTATGGGTAATGTATAATTATGATGGGCAGAGGCAAAGTTGTGGTTTGGTACCTTGGTGTAAGCAGATGGGACTTGTTTTCCTATTCTTTTGGGTGTGGGGGCGACTCACCTATTTCAGTGTTTTGTCGTCGGCAATGGTCGTCGTGGTGGACCTGCCCGGCTGCCCGTTATGTCGCTATACTTGGATGGCCTAATCTGTCATTTTGTGAATAGTTTGGTATGTCTATGAATTTTGTTAATGTCGTGTAGGTAGTTTATATGATTAGTGGTTAGATTGTCGTTATTTCTTGTGTAGGTTTTATAAATATTTCATAGGTTTTTTTTAGAAGGGACAAAAAAGAATTCCTCGAGTTAGTCGATTTATGTAGTTGTTTCTTCCATCTTTTAGCACACTAAAAGGCTTCTATAATTGAGGCTATAAGAATGTAAAACTCTAAAAAAGGTATTCTCGGTGTATTAGGTTTCCGTGTTTGTGTGGGAACTGAGGTAGGACTGGATATTAATGTGAGCTTAACAACCTCATATATCAATTTCATAAAACGTTGTCACAATTTAAGATTGATTAACTTAACGGTAGATATTTATACTTGCAGTTCTTCTACACCATGCTATATTTTATACTTTTTGTGACGTCTGAGAAGTCTTACAAGAAGATAGTAACTTGAATAAAATGTTTATATTTAATGTATGTATTACAGTTGTAATATATCGATGAAATGAAAAGCTTTTGCTGCTAGTTCCTTCTATGGGTTAAACAAATAACTATTGAAACTAATTTTTTTCTTTTTTATTTCTATTTTACTTTTACCATGAATTGTGAATCGATAAATCGTTAAAATATACCCAGAAGAACACACACACACACAAATTTATGACAAAAGGTTCAATATAAGTAGGGTGTTGAACGAACCGAACTGTTTGCGAACTGTTCGAGTTCGATTCGTATTCGTTCGGTAATATCTGTTAACGAGCCAAATTCGAACAGATATTTGAGTTCGTTTAGTTAAACGAGCCGAATTGTTTAAACAGTTACAATGTTATCGAGCCGAACTCGAACCAATTTTAAAGTTCGTTGAGCTAAATGAACCGAACCGAACAGTTTGTTTAGCTAAACGAATCCGAATTCGAAAACTTAGTATTCAGTTTATGTCGTTCGTTAACATTCCTAAATATAAGATACATTAGAGATTTGAATGGTTCATAACAGTTAAAACCATTGTATTTTCTAGTGTCAAGTAAGGGGTTGACGCTTTATTTCTCTTTCTGTTTGTAGATATTTTAAGCTGTAGTATCTAAAAACGTGACAACAAAATGACAATAATTATTCTCCACGCAATTGATAAGTTACACTAAATCCCCTTTTTTTTTAAATCAACAAGGAATTTGCATACGAAAAGCAACACGTGTTACATTTTCGTGTTCAGACGACGATTCTTCTTTTTCGTAACTTATATACGGGATGAGATCTCCTCACCGCACGGTGAGTCACCGCGCGGCCCAGGACGCGACATGCGGCAGCAATAGGGGGTGGTGAGACTGGATTGAGGTTACCTTCATCCAGCCTCACCACCCCTTTTTGCCACGTGTCGCGCGGTCACGCACGTGGTGAGGGGGGAGCGGTGAGGGGATCTTATCCCCTTATACGTGTATAAAGAAAAACAGCTCAGATGACATGGCAAGTGCTCCGGCGTTCAACTTGGGAATTTCTAATTTGGGAGATTCCTTACTTAGACCGTCAATATAATTAGTATTACAAATGAAGAAAATTTGTTTTTTTTTATGTCCAATGTAGTCAATAACACGCTCTTTCTTGATTACGGAATATAATGGAATAAAGCAAAATGACTCACTAAATTTGATGCGCTTCTCATATTGTAAAGTAGCAGTTGACTGACAAAGTTTGACATAATTTTCATTATGGGTCATTAGGAAACAACCTCTTTTCTAATACATAGGTATGTCATATTGTTTTAATTCGTTGGCTAAGTTGATTTTCAACTTCATTTTTATAATCTTTGAAAGCTTCAAGGGCCTCATCTTTGCTACTTAGCAAATATACATAACAGTATCGTGTGCAATCGTCGATAAAAGTTACAAAATACGTTTTACCACCTCTTGTTTGCACAAACTTTAAATCACACAAATCTGTGTGAATTAAATCCAACGATTCAGTGTTTCGTTCTGTTGAAGGAAATGACGCTTTTGTTAATTTCGCTTCAACACATATTTGGCATTTTTCTTTATTACTAAAGTCCAGTTTGGGCAACAAGTCAAGATTAATCATTCGTTGTATTGACTTATAATTTACATGTCCCAAACGAAAATGCCATAAACAGGAAGACTCAAGCATGTAAGCAGAAGAGGAAATAATTTTATTAGCCTCAGTGGACGCAACATTTTTGGGTACAATTGTCATAACATTCAATTTGAACATGTTATCAGAAAGATACCCTTTTCCCAAATACACCCCATTCTTAGAAAGTGTAAATTTGTTTGCCTCAAAAACAAGCTTGAAACCATGAGTGACTAGCAGCGCGCCAGAAACCAGATTCTTCCTTATGTCAGGAACATGCATCACATTTTGCAGAGTCAACTCCCTTCCTGAGGTCAGTTTCAGGATTACCTTGCCCGATCCTTCGATCTTCGAGCTGTTGGAGTTTCCCATGAACAACTGCTCATTGTTTGTCGTGGGCACGTACTCTCTGAACATGGCCCTGTTCGCACAAACATGTCGAGTGGCCCCTGTGTCCACCCACCATTCCCGAGGGTTTCCCACTGCATTGCACTCGGTCACCACTGCGCAAAGGTTCAAGTCATCCATTGCGTCGACCAGATTTGCTTTCGCTTTATTTTGATTCTGATTCTTTTTGGGCTTTCTGCATTCACTGCTTCGATGCCCTGGTTTACCACAATTATAACACCTACCTGTGAACTTCTTTGCAATTTCCTTGCCCTTGACGTTCACACTCAAAGTGTTATTTTTCTTCTTGTTCTTCGCCTCAGCAACATGAGCCTTGGCTTGACCAGAAGATGTGGACGGCTTTCTTTCGGAGCGACGGTTGTCCTCCTCAATACGAAGACGGACTATCAAATCCTCCATCTTCATCTCCTTTCGCTTGTGTTTGAGATAGCTCTTAAATTCCCTCCACGAAGGAGGCAGCTTCTCAATCACAGCCGCAACCTGGAAAGATTCACTGAGCGTCATGCCCTCCTCTTCCATTTCAGAAACCAACATCTGTATTTCTTCCACCTGCGAAATTACAGTTTTGGAATCTAACATCTTATAGTCGAGAAACTTCCCAACTATCAATTTTTTCGTACCCGCATCTTCTGTGCGATACTTTTTATCTAAAGCCGACCACAAAGCTTTTGCAGTTTTATATGTACAAAACACGCCATAGATAGTATTATCTAGGCAACTCAGAATCAAATTTACACAACAAAAATTTGTATACGCCCAAGCTTCAGCACCCAAGGCGTTCTGCATATTTTGTTGTTGATCCACCACATTTTCGACCACGGATGGATCCTCGCTCAGCATTCTGGCTAATCCCAGTGCCGTGAGGTAAAACAGCATCTTTTGTTGCCACCTCTTGAAAAAACTGCCGGCGAACTTTTCCGGCTTCTCCACATGAGCAGCAGTGGCAGCCGGGTTCATTTGAGGCCCTCCAGTTGGTGCCAATGGAACCGTGTTGAACGGAGCTCCGGCAGCAACATTGTTTGCCACTTCAGGTGCGGACACGGAGTGAGCACCATTAAAGCCTTGAATAGAGTTTGAGCTTTCGTTCTCCATTCCTGTTCAGTTCGATCAAAACGTAAAGATCAGAACAGACTCAGGTTCAAGAATGAGTAGAAGAAGACTGCAAATCAGTACGAAACTGCTTTTGCGTAACAAAACTGTACAGGAAGTAATTGAATAAAACGGAGTACGTCTTAAGATTGTTGGAGACAATCACTCCTGCAATAAGACGCAGTCGTTTAGTGTGTGCGTATGGAATGATAAAATAAATCAAACCCGGGGCGAGTCGAGGACTCTGTCCTTAAGACGTATTGCTCCGGTATACTGTGCCCAACCGGTGTGAGCAATCGTCTCCCAGGATACAACGGGTACCTGTTCAGTTGAGCAGCACTGCTGAACTTGAACTCCTTCGAACTTTAGAGCGTCCTGACTTCTCTTGAACAATATGCGAGATTCGGATGTTATGACAGTAGAAAGCTTTGAGTGCTTGAAACTTGTGTGTCCTTAAAATGCACCCCTAGCCCTCTTTATATAGGAGAGTCGGTTGGAGAACAAGGTACCATGACCGTTGGATCAAAACCGAAGTTTGATTTAGGCCGTTAGATTAAAACCTCCTATCTAGATTAGGAAGGTTTAATCTCAGCCTTTAGATTAAAGATTGATTCGCAGGTTTAAACCTGGATCGTTAGATGGAAACCATATTCGGTTAAGCGGTTAAGACAGTTTAAATCCCGGCCGTTAGATCAAAGCTGCCTCTCCACCACCGTTAGATCAAAACAGGTTGATCTTATTTTAAACTGGAGGATAACGTTAGTTTCTCGTTTGAAACATAACTGCTTATACAGAAGAGATTCTGCCCGCTGTCCGACTTCGATCGATCACATCGATCGATCGAAGTGACATCGATCGATAGATGTGATCGATTGATGTCGGACATAGTACTTCAATCGATCACTTTGATCGATTTAAGAGACATCGATCGATCGAAGTGATCGATCGATGTCCTCTGACCGTCTTTGATCGATCAATCAATCGATCAAAGCTTCCTGATCAACTTCGATCGATGACATCGATCGATCGATGTCATCGATCGATGTCCGTCAGAAGCTTTTACACCACATGGACACATCCAACGTGGTATTCCTCCATAAGGGTGACACGTCACCCATCCACAACATTTTCCATCCACTTTGAGCATTAATTTCACATTCACACAATACCATAATTGAGTGAGTCCACATCCTAACATTAACTACTCGTCACGTAGATAATTAAGGATTCATTTGTTTCCGATTTCATTAGCGGAAACTCATTAAGCTCAAAGTACGTTGCTCAACCAAGTTTTGCAACATCATTAACGGGCCAAAACCCAAATCTTCCAAACTCCAACGATGGGCCAAAGCCCAAACCTTAAATTCTCCAACAAATTCTTGGTTATATTGACTATTAATCTTTAATGGCTTTCTGGATTTGATAAACATGCTGTCTAAAAACATAATGCGACCTTATCTCATGAGCGACATTTTACATTTACTATGAAAGCAAGAGTGATGTTATTATACGTGTACGTATCATATGTGCGCGCGCGTGTTAGAAGATGCAATGAATCAAATTTTATACGGCTAATAATGAGTACAAGTAGGACTGTAAATGAACCGAGTCGTTCGGTATGTTTGGCTCGTTCGACTCGAGCTCGACTTGGCTAAAAGGTTAATGAACCGAACTTGAACCACTTTTTTCTGTTTAAACTCGGTAAGTGATAACATTCGTTTAAGATAGACGGCTCGTTAATGTTGTTCGTGAGTTAAAACAACAGAGCTTAAACAATTAAATATGTTTGTTTAAATAAACGAGCAATCTCAGCTCGTTTGCTAAGTTAAATAAATCGAACTTAAATAACAAGATGCTCGGCTCGTTCAGCTCGTTTACGGTGCTAAGTACAAGTAACATGCAACTGTAAGGCATGAGGAGGAAAAAACTTCAATTACCAACGAGAAATCAAATTATGACCTAAGAAACCACTATAAGCGTGCAGAGATCTCCACGCTTGTAAAGTTTAAATAAAACCTTTTAGTTTCAAATCTTTAGTCTTTATCATTAGCCCAAGCGTCATAGTTTAAATGAGATTGATAATTGATGTCTTTTACCTTTTAATAATTAAGTTTTAGAAATGCAGGACTGGCATTTTGGTTATAGGAAAAATCACATCTTGTGTTCTAAATTATACATGATGTGTTAAAATTACATCATAACTATTCAATTTTCGTATCATACCTTAAACTTGATATATTTGTTTGGTTTTTACACTAATTAACAGAATCTGTTAAACAATAACAGAACTGTCGCAGCCAACACCGTCAACTCCACCTCCACCTCCACCTTCCTTTTTTTTCCTCTCTTCTCCCAAGCCCTGCGTGCCACCTATGCCACCCTCAGTTCCACCTCTCTCTTTTTTCTTCCTCCCTTCTCTCCGCCCCTGACCCCTGCATCCCGTCTTTTTCCCTCTCTTGCTGCCCTTAGCTCCACTCCCACACCCATCTTCAACCTCAATTCTCACAGCCTTGCCACCCTTATCTTCACCTCTCTCAGTTTGGGCCTTTTCTTTCCTCCAATTTGGGCAGATTTACCCATGTCTAATTAGATATAGGCAGATCTGCCTCCAGAACAGAAGACGACTGCTGGCTGCAGCGGTTCCGTTAATGTTTAATAGATTTTGTTAATCGGTGTAAAAAAAGAAACAAATTTAACAACGTTAGAGTACGTGGTGAGAATCAGGGGCGTTCACAAGGGGGCACGGGGGGCAGCCGCCCCCAACTCGGAGAAAAAATTTAGTTGGTAGGTAGATGCAGTTGTATTTTTGATTATCTAAATTTAAGGTATCTGTTTTTTAATCCCAAAACTATCTCATGATATGTGATATATGTGTGTTACTAGGTAATTGACATCATTGCTATGGAAATGGATATTATGTGATTGATTTATTACCATGTATAGATACTAAATACATACTACAAAGATAGCTTAGGCTAAAACTATCTACGTATCTTTTCTTGGAGAGGCTACCAAGCCAAGAGTAAGGCTATGAACTCGACATTTTGCCACTTCACCGAAGCCAGCACATTTACTTAGATGTGTGATGTGCCTTGATCCTTCCAATTCTTTTGCAAATTTTGATCATAGTCAATTGCTACACCTTGTTGAGTTATATCCAGACGATTTCACTACCAATGATCGAATTGAGCTCAACCATGAACTTAAAAGTTACATTGGTGATATGAAATCAAATGAAGTATTCTCACATAATACTAATCTTGGAGTTCTTGCAAAGAAGATGGTGGAGTTGAATTATCACAATTATTTTCCTTTAATATATCGGCTCATCGAGTTAGAACTAATCTTACCTGTCGGAACAGCGAGTGTGGAAAGAAGTTTTTCTACGATGAATATAATAAAGACTGACTAGCGCAACCGATTGGGAGACGACTTACTATCGGACTGTTTACTGTGTTACTTCGAGAAGGAAGTTTTTGGAATCATTTCAAATGAAAACATTATGCAACAATTTCAGAATTTGCGGCCACCGATAATCCCTCCTGCTGCTCGTCCTTCATTTCGTAAATAAAAGGTATGTCGAGCGTTAAATTAATAACTTTTGTTGGATATTGCTGCTTGTTAATGTTGCTTATGAATAACTTTTGTTGGATATTGTTGATGGTTGCTTATTATTGTTGCATTTTGATTAGTGGATGTGTTGGTTTAGATTTTATGTTATGATATTTGCATATATCTATATTGTAAGGGAGTTTTTGCCGGATTTTCGATGGAATGTATATTGAGTCCGAAAAAGTTGACGGTGATTTTATAGTGTGAATTTTGCCCCCCCTTCAAAAAAAATTAGCCCTGCGTCCGCCACCGGTGAGAATTGAATAGTTACGTTGCAATTTTGATACACCATATATATTTTAGGACTCAAAATATGATATTTTCTTCGATTGTATATCATAATTCTTGTTCAACTATATCTGCATAATCGAGTTCTACAAATTAGGGTTTTTGCTCACTTATAGACGAACACAAAAAATAACTTATCTTGTTACTTTTATTTTTGTATTTTATTAACCTTTTGAGATGGCTAATCATATAACATATGCAAATTTTTATTATAGTCAAAGGTTACTAATATGTCTCAGAGTAACTATTGGACATCATAATATTTACTTTTTAACTAATAGAATATATAGAGGTAATAAGCATTATTATTTTGTATTAGGAGCTTATGCTAAAAACTGATGACTTATCTGCATTTGTTTATAGCTAATTAGTTACTGGGTAACTATTATGATATCGATGATATAAATCTATTGAGGTTTTTTCTTTTGAAATAACTAAAAATAAATAATGGACCAATATGGTACAAAAGAATGTCGAAGCAAAAAGTAGCAATTAGTCATAGCAATAGATACACGTCTTGAATGTTTCATGGTCAAACAGCAATAAATAATAGTACTTATGTTATGAAGATTTAAATTTTTTTAAAAAAAATCTATAAATTACTATTACATTAGATTTTTTGTTTTGTTTTTTTGCAAACACTAATATATTAGATATGAGTCGGTATGTCGTTGATCGTCACAAAAGAATGTAGAGCAAAAAGCAACTCAATAAATTGGCTGAATATGTTTCTTATAGTGTGAAATACCAGTTGATCGACACAGTTTGACGCAATTTTTATTATGGGTCATTGACAAACAACCTATGTGTATTTCTTCTAATACATAGGTATAGTTACGTACATCCGATCTATATATTTCGTCATTTTGTAAAACAATGTGATAATGTTGTTGTTGCATATGAGTCGGTACGTCGTTGTCAGAAATCGAGTGGTTATTTTGTCTAGACGAACGTCCCTTTCGTTTACGACTGACTTTAGTCATGCCTACCTTCCATTATGTCTTTTTCCACGACTTTGAGAATTACACTTATACGGGATTTTTAGCTTTTAACTCTTTCAACAAGGGTTGAGATTTGCTCAAAAAAAAAACAAGGGTTGAGATCTTTTTATCTGTTATATGTCTTATTTTTTATTTCTTTGATAAAAAACATGACATGTTATGTGTATTTAAACCAATGTATAATTGATGTACATGGAATATGTCTTGATCTTATTAAACATGTTTAAAAAATTAAAAGATTAAAAGACAGTTCATTTATTCACTGAAAGTTTTACTCACTGAATAATTACGACTTTTCTGCTAGGGTTCAATGTTGTGTATAATAAAATCGTCAAATAAACCTTAATATTTGAAGTATATTTAAAACCGTATAAAATATTGACAATTTAAAAAGAAATTAAGTGATCTGTCTAAATTGAGGAACACGCGTGACTCTTGCTACCTTACAACCAAGTTCTGCCTAAAATGATATGTTTAATCAAAAGTAAGCGTCGAAATTTTCTTTTTTAGAAAGTCCTTCCGACTTTTGACCCATGAAAATTTCATGTAAACGGGATTGCATATGGTTAATTGTGTAGATATGGGAGCAACCGGTAAGGTTGTTGTTTTATGACCTTGACACTATCAGTTCGAGCCCAGGAAACATCATCTTGCACAAAGTGTAAAGTAAGATTGCGTACATCAGATCGCAAACCGATCATGTCTCTTCTGGGATCCTGCACAAATGCGAGAACCTAATGCACTGAAAACGCACTAAAATGCGTAGTTATGGAAAGAATTTGGTTTTCGATGTTGATTAGGCAGTAGATATTCATACCTATGGAGTATGATAAAATTTGCAGTTCTTGTTGAAGAAGGGCATTTCTTTTTTCGGAATTGGATTCCCCTTTACATAAGAAGGAAGGGCACTTCTTGTTTTTGCCTCCTACGTGGATATCACTAGTAGAAGTAGAATGTGAGCGGCTTTGTCGCTTAAGCTCACTTATTCTTCGTGGTTAGGATCTCCTCACCGCACTACTCACCGCCTGACACGTGGCAGCGAGGAGGGGTGGTAAGGCTAGATGCATGTCACCCTCATCTAGTCTAACCATCCCTTTGCTGCCACGTATCGAACGATGGGCAGTGCGGTGAGAGAGGGAGCGGTGGGAGGATCCTGTCCACTTTCTTCGAACCCAGAGTATAAATGGAAGGTTATATATACAGAAAAAAGCACATTAATACACACAGTTAACTAAGAGGACTTGGTAAAACTGACTCCTAATGCCTGATCATCAGATGTAATCCCAAAGCGACTTATATGATGATCTGCCTTCTTCTTAACCGTAATCCGGATTATGAATTTAAGTCTCAGGTGGGGCTGTAAACGAGCCGAACGAGCCGAGCATTGTATTGTTCAAACTCAGTTCATTTAACTTAGCAAACGAGCCGAGTTCTTCGTTTATTTAAACAAACATATTTAATTGTTCAAGCTTGGTTCGTTTAACTCACAAACAACATTAACGAGCCGAACACCTTAAACGAACGGTGCCACTTGCCGAGTTCGAACAGAAAAAAGATGTTCAAACTCTGTTCATTAACCTTTCATCCGAGCCGAGCTCGATCTCGAGCTCGAGCCAAACGAGCCGAACAACCGAACGGCTTGGTTCATCTACCGCCCTAGTCCCAGGTATTATGATGATCAGTAAAAAGAATTGTATGCCCTTGCTTATAGATTTATGAATTTAAGTCCCAGGTAGTATCGTCCAAATCAACCTTGATTTGCAAGCAAGCTGGATTCGGTCTCTATATCGTTCGGCTTTATATACTATATGATATGCTGCATACCTCTCAAGATTGATCTTTCCGCAGCATCTTCATCATCATTCCCAACAAGAACAAAAGCTATTTCTACATCCTAAGGTAATATTCCTCATTTCAGAGTGAGTTAAACGAGAGGAGGCGTTTAACTCAAAACTACTTGCTCATAAAGTAGGATGACTATTCCCTGAATCAGGTCATGAATTTGTTTCCGTAACAAAAACATTATCTTCATTGCCTTAGAGACTCTCGTCTATGTCGGAGTATAAAGAGGTCGAATGTACGTAACCATACCCATGTATTAGAAACACACAAAGATTGTTTTCCGATGACCCATAATGAAAATTGCGTCAAACTGTGTCGATCAACTGCTATTTCACAGTAGAAAAAGCGCAGCCAATTTAGTGAGTCATTTTGCTTTGTTTCATTATATTGCAAAGTCAAGAAAGAGTGTCATTGACTCCATTGGAAATGGAAACACCCCTCTCAGGTAACAAATCTTTCTATATGATATGGTTAAATCTCTCGTTCTTGCTTTTTCCACTCGCTCGCACTCTCACAGACGAATCAATATACTTCCATAGTACACATATTCAAGATTTTCCCAATAGCATGCATACATGACTTGCCATAAAAAAGTATCCAGACATAGTAGCATCCTCTCAACCCCGATAAGCAGGGAGCAATTGTCGAATTAATACTAGTAAAATAACTTAAGATAACGGAATCCATCTTTCTACCAAAGTCCTGCATATTCTTGATGATGGCTTTAGAGAGGAATGTAAATGTCAACCATAGAATCCATGAAAAGGAAAATGATAACTGACAACAGCTAACACAACGGAAAGGGTTTGGGGCCATTCAACATTCATTCCCATCCACAAAAAGATAAAGCCCAAGTTTGCTGCCAGTCACCTTGTAAAGAAATTTCAGAGTTTTCCGTTTTGTTGCATACTCTCATTAAGAACCATGCTTGAAAACATGCCAATATTCGTGCTTGTATCACGGCAGGCAAGGACAGAAAGCAGCAGGCCCTGACTCACTATTAGACTGTAAGCTACTTTCCACAGAGTTGCGATTTGAGCTCCACCAACAGCCAGTAATTCAATGTGTACTCATTACCATTACCATTCCACTCCAGCAGTTCAATAGTCTAAGCCTTCACCTTCTTCATCAGCCAACCTCCTATTCTGTTCTTCCGCTGCAAGCAATAAAAACTTCAGCTATCTAAACATACCAGTCAATAGTCTAACCATAGGACAGCATGGTGTACTCCTCACATAATTAAAATTCACTGATCATCAACTCATCCTCCATCAATACTACAAAAGTCTGGCAAAGAGGACAAGTCAACAGCATGGATAGCAATAATCAAATACAAGAAAGAATGCTTGCTAAAAACATACAGTAATTGCCAGACTCTCTTCAACTAAGGAACCTACTTTTGCATAAAAACACCTTTTTTGGTGATAAAAGGTTTAGGTTGGAGGGAGACTTCCCTAGTCCAGGGTCAGGATGTACTACCAAGCTCATTGAAGACTTGCAATGAAATTCAAACTGCCCGCCAAGAGGGATTAGTAGCAGGATTCTAACATAAGACTTCACAAGTCGAGGTCAACAAACCTTAAGACCTAACACAAGGCAGTAATTCCCATCCACTATTCCCTTCAAATGTAATCCTTCCTCTTATGCATACGCTCCCGATGAGATCCCCAACTACCTCCACAACCCCCACACCCACCACACACACGCAACAACAATAACAACATTACCTCATTGCCTTAGAAGCTCCCGCCTATAGCGGAGTAAGGGGGGTCGGGTGTACGCAACCTTACTCATGTGTTGACAGAGGTTGTTTTTGGATAACCCATAATGGAAATTGCGTCAAAGTTGTGTCGAACAACTGCTTCACAATGTAAGAAGCACAAAAAATTTAGTGAATCATTTTCTTTTATTCCAACATATTCCAAAGTCAAAGAAGAGTGTATCCGAATATGTTCTTGACTCCATTGGAAATAGAACAACCCCCTCCCCCTCCCCCCACCTCACCCACACAGACGAAAAAAAGGATCCACGCAGATAGAACAACTTTCTCCTGGAAGACAGAGAATGTAACGAGGGGAACTGCCCATCAAAAAACACTAGGTTCTATCCAATGCAGTTCTTGCACCCTTACTCCAAAACCTGGCTTGTTATCCACAGATAAATGACTCGAACTTCACACGTGTAGATCTCCTAGCATCCCTCACACGTGCCTTATCACCAAAAGAAAAGTATTTATATAACAGTATTCAAGTTTTAACAAAGTGCAATTACTTATTGTATTCGGATTGCGCCAAGACTAAGAAGAATCTTCAGCAATTGATGGCCACGCTTGCTCACTCTAAAAATAGGCTCAAAAGTACAGGAATCCCTATGTCCCCAACCCAAGACATATATGTTGCTAAAAGAACGGGAGCTTATTCTTGTAAGCTGGCATAAGTGAATGCATGAGTATAATTGTTAAAAAGAATTCCACGAGCCTAATTTAACTTCTTGGCACCCTGTTATGAAGACTATACCCAGCACCTAACCTGAGGTAAAATTTGACAGGATATTTTTCTAACGAAAACCCTCAGAGGAACCTGATATTTCAAGAATTTCGTAAACTCAATATGAATAAGAAATATTGCAAAGTTTCACTGGACAAAATCCTATACATTTAGCAACATCCAAGTAAAAGATATCATCAAAACCATTGGATACAAAAAACACAAATTCCAACTCATCAATAATCAAATCATCTAGACAAAGAAATACTTTGAAGAAAATTCACATACAGACAAAGCAAAAACGCAAAACCTAACTTCAAAATAGGATGGCATATGGGAAGTTTTCTTTTAGGAGACCATAGAGGCATCCCTCCAAAGAGTACTGGAGGTCACCTCCCTGGGACAGGGGCGGGGCCTTCATGATCATTCATTAACCCTGTCCAGGTAAGTAAACTGCTAAATAATGTAGAAGAACAAATGCACATTGAGAAACACATTAAAAGCGACCTGCGAAACTTATACAAAAGTTAAAAAGGTTCTTAATATACATACACACAACACGCATAGACGGACATACATACTTACACACACACACACATGTACATATATATAAGCAAAATATATATATATATGTGTGTGTGTGTGTGTGTGTGTGTGTGTATATATGTATATATATATATATGTATGTATATATATATATGTATGTATATATATATATATATGTATTTATTGAAAGAGGGTAGGGCGGGGGCTTCGGGGAATAAAACTTCACTCCATTCTAATTTTCCAATCTGCCCGGGCACATTCCTTCTCAGGGATCTTAGTATCAAAAAAAGAACTACACCAAACAACTACACTGGCCTATCAACGTTATTTCAGCGAATTTCGCCAATAATAATACATAGCATCTGGACAGAACACATATACAATCTTAACTTCAGAAGCTCGAATCTGATTATACCTCCCTTGTAACTTTCTATTAAGACAAGGACCAGTTCCAACATCAATAAACACGACCACAGCCCTATTGGCTAGTTAACGTGCCATTGATTCCGTTTGGATATC